>JAHBBA010000611.1:0-33799 GCA_018806925.1 Skeletonema costatum | reverse complement strand
GTGAGGTTCAAAGCTGCAACAAATGGTTTTTCTGTCTTCATTCCTAGTATTAATGGAACGGAACAGTAGTGGTGACAACTCAAGTCGATCTTCTTCCACAAAGGTCGAAACGAAAAACAAATCATCTTCATCGAGCAGCACTCATCCATCATGAGCAGTTTCGGTACCGTTTTATTGCGGCCGATGACATGTTCACCACCTTCAAAGGAAAACAGTTCTAGCATGTGATCTTAGAATGGCTTCGAGAGGAGAGATCCCCATTCAAACCATCTACGGTTGTGGACTTCCAGAGGTGCTCTTTTATCAAATTTAATGATACAGATGTCAAATCAGTCGAAAAGCTCTGCCACACTGCCATTTCGTGACGTGGTCACTTTTCCTATCTGTCCGCTACGCATCTTAATCATCTTCGTTACCGCTACTGGATGGGAAATGGAGAGTACATCAAGCAACACGTGTCAAAATGTTGAAATTGCTCGTCGCCATGGCGTATGAGATAGTGTCGTTAGGATTAAAACGTTGCACAGGTGACAAAGTGCAAAAAAACGTTGTAGTTTCGCCCGAAATCAGATCTCAGAGATAGCTTCAATCGAGGAAAGCCAGGATCCAACGGAGAAGTTTGTAAACGATGCAAATACTTCTTTTAAATACGATGCCGTTTCTTTCGTGCTGTTACAGGAGCACTCTTGAACCTCAATAGTATTTTGCGGGTGGCTTGCGAAAGATAAGAACCAGATTGCTCAAATTTGATGACTGCTCATCTCCACGTGGGGGAAACTACCAATCTGGAATGTGCCCACTTAGGAAATCCAACGGGAATGACAGTACGTGTTACGATTAACTGCTTAGCAGAGATGCTGGTGGAATAAATGACGAAGATGATCAGGGGTAACAAAACGTGTTTGTACATCATTCCCAGCAGTCTCACCCCTGGTTTGGGTGGGTGAACTCTGGTGGGCAGTTACTGGAGGTCCAGATAATGTCGGAAACCTCATGTCTGCAACTCACAACGTCACCCCCAATCAAATCCGGAGCTGGGCGCTTCGTCAGTCTTTTGAATCCAGAGTCTTCATTAATTCTCGTTTGTCTGGGTGTGGCAAGACGATTTTGTTCTCAATAAGCAATGAGGTTGGATAGTACTGTGGTAGAGATAGGCTGTACAGTGCTGTAGGCGCTTGGCAAGCGGAAGTGACAGCGAGTATTTGGACATCCCCACGACATAAGCATCTTTAGAGCAGGGCAAAAAGTCTACCACCGCAATCAAAGTGCTTGGTTTGTCTGATCCACCGCCATTCATTTTCTCTGGGAGATCTAGTTGAACGAACTTGTTCTCCCCTCCATTTGGTACAGGGACATTGGGGCCTGTTAACATTCCGTCACTCAAAGTCGTTGATGTGACTTCAGTGGCTCGTTGTACATGGAGAAATAGTTTGGAACAGGATTGAAGGAGGTGAAGCTTCGTGGTAAGTGGTGGCTGGGAAAACCTTGCTGTGTGTAGATGATCGGACACTATCTTGGGTGAAGTGATGGTGACGTAGAATATCGGCTTCGGGCGGGTCTGCCATTAGTATTTTCTGGGTTCCATCGTCAAACAGAACGGGATTCAGTTGGTGAAGTGTCCTTTCGTGTTATTGGACCAAGGAGGATGTTTCCTGTCAAATTCGATCAGTGTGTGTCTATGGGGCATCAAGTGAAGTCAAGGCATTGTTACACTCACAAGATAGGCAACATCCATGCCTTTCTCATTTAGGGCTCTGATGGGTTTGCTTTCGTTTTGGTCCGACTTGGGATACAATGGTCGCCCAAAATTGTTCCTCCCGTGGCTTTTTTCACTTCTTGGGGTGTCAGCGATTGAACCCTTCCTTGTTGCTTTGTGGAATTTCTGCGAAGCACATTGGATCAGAGCGTTCTCGGCAAAACCCGTGTGTCAGGGATCAAGAGAAACCATTTGAAGACAGCTTTGAGCTCTTTACCGATAAGCTGCAGAATAAGACACATTTTACGTTGGAGCAATGTCGCCCCGATGTGCTCTTTGTATGCCGTCTTTACATGCTTCTGTCATTTTGGATTGGGTGTGGGATAGTAAAGAGAGAAACATGCACCAAGGCCTTTCGCAGCGAATAATGTGGAGCTTCATCGTCGGATTTTGGAACATGAATGGGGTATCAACGTCTGTCAGCGCTGCATTCCAGTAGTCGGCTCCAGACGGCCCAGCTTCTGGACGAAGAGACGTGTGTCCATTTACACTTCCGTCTATGATTTGCGCGATGTGGCTATCGGGTGGGAACTCACCAAGATCACCGTAGGTGCTAATGGCAAACCCAAGATACCGCATCGGCCGATCCAAATTTCGTGATCGTGCGGCTGGCATTGATTTTGGGTCTTTATGTACGGATGGCAATAGGGGGACCGCAATGTACTGGTCGAGGGATTTTCTCTCCTAGAACGGATGTCTGATACATGTACGAGCCGGGACTGAATGCAACCTGTCAGATGCCTTGCAACGAGACCGAATCCAGCATCCTTCGGAATCTTCTCTTGCTATTTGGGTAAGGAGCAAACTGAAAATCACGTGCTTCTGAGCAGATATAGGAAGGAAGGCGTCCTCCCGTCACACTGTGTTACATTCTGATGGGAGTTTCCGTCGCGACAAGGAGCCAGCGCCGCAGTTCACAACACCTTTTAGTGATTCCATCTTCAAGCAACACAAAATGGTACAAGAGGCTAAAGTCAATCAGACGGCGAGAGTGTGGCTTCCTGGTGGGTTGTGCTGGCGAACTGCTTTTTAGCCGTCGCATTGGAAGATGTGATTATTCCTCGAACCTCTAGTATGATTGACGGCAGAACCCGTGAGCTTTACGCAAAACACCAGAAAATGTGCAAAAGGCTTTAGCAGATACTGCACCACCACCGCTTGCTACAGAAAAACGAGACCGCTGAATCACTCAATGGCAAAATCTGCAATCGTTAAGCCGAAAAAAAGTTCGAATTTGCTCCTGCACCCCATGATATGAGCGCCTCAGGGCAGTATGGGCGATTCAACCGATTGGGTTAATGCAAATGGGGAAGAAAACCAAATCACAAAAGCGACCAACACACGAAGCTTTCAGTTTACGGTTGAATCGAAGGGTAAGAGTAGTGATACAGCGGCAGTGTCAAGCCCAGTTAAGAAGACCTCTACCTCTACAAATCAAGCAAACCTGTCTGAAAGTGCTAAACCGAAAGTGCCCCGTAAAGGTTGCTGCTAGAGAAGTAACTGCCTTAAGAAGCCATTGGAAACAAAATTGAAGGCAAAAGCAACAGAATGAAGTGGAAATCAACGAAGAAAGATCGTGCCACCACGAAGCAGGAAGTTGCGAAGGAAGAAATGCCAACTAAGAAAATCAAGCAAAAAATCTAACGAAAAGGCTGACTTGAAGGTCACTAAACGGGAGACCAATCCACCCAATGATTTATCCGGTGAAAAGCCAAACAAGCTAGACAAAGCAAGAAGGCAAACGACGCAAGTCAAAGTCGCGGAGCAACAAAGCCAAAAGAAGGAAAAGCAGAAGACGAAGGCAGCGAAAAATGCGAAGCAACCGACAGGATCGGTAAAAGCCAAACCAAATCATGCCACCGGCGAAGACTTCCCACCTCTCACATCAACTGTATCCCGCAGCTACACACGTGCAGGCCACCCCTCTGGTCTATTGGCACCGCCTGGATTCAATGACCAGCCGGGTTTATCCAACTCGTTTCCTCAGACTTTTGTCCCCACAACCTTCAACAGCAATGCCTTCTCCGACAAGATCGCTTTCTAGTCCTAGTGCTGGACTGGGTCTTCCTGAATCGGCTTCGTTTCAGTTACCCGCCTCTGCAACTGCTCTTTCATTTAACGATGGATTTTTCTCTTGGTGGAATGCCCTCTGCACCTGCATCGCCTAGGTTCTAGTAACGAGGACATCATGTCCTTTTTGGATATGCGTCATTCGAGCTCAACGCCACCGCTCATGCATAAGTCTCAATCGAAAGAAGACGTGAAGGATCTGTTGGGAACAGGTAACGATTTCAATATTAGCCATTTTCCTGGACGGGATCTTGAGTGACGAGCCACCCATCACCAACGAGGCACCCCCGCCTGCACGTACAGAATCCAATCCTTTTCAAGCAGTCGCTGCGGTCCCTCTCGATCCTTGGAACAACAGCTTGTCTGCTAATGCAACATCGGCCGATGATCCATTGAGTACATTGCTTGGGAGTTGCAACTACTCAAGGGAAAGTGGGCAATGAATTCATCGGTTTATTGGCTGGAATTCCACTTGAACAGTGGAGCCTCGTCGTTGTTTGGGAACACAATTCAAAGCAGCCCATGTCTCCGCCGAGCCCGCCTATGCAAGCCTTGTCAGTGATGATGTCGAAAAGGACAACGATACATTTAACGAACCAGATTCGTTTTACAACCAACTCCTGGGTGAAGACTAGGAAGCTTTGAAGACAGTTACGGTATTCAGACAATACTTCTAAACGAAATAAACGATTCTTATACATACTGACATTTACTCTTCTTGTAGCAATGTGTCAACGTGGTTACGCAACCGATCTCTCAGTATTTGCTTCGTGCCACTCTGTTTGAGTCCTTGAGCTTTCAGTATTTCTTTCAGCTTTGCAAACCGTGAGCTTATCAATTGGATCACTGTTGTTTGAATTTGATGCTTCTGCTGCTGTTTCTTCTTCTTTCTGTTCGCCATCAAGCGAAGCACTCTTCAGTTCACTCTCAGGAAGGACAACGCTCTCATCATCGTTACTATCGCTACTAGATTCATCTTCTGCAATTACTTCTGTTTCTACAATGTCCCCCACGATGATCCCCCCATCAGCAACATCATACGTCTTTTGGTAACCAGGAACTTCTTCCACTGGGACAGAGGATTCTTGCCATACATCAGGAACATTACTTCCAACAGGGCGACTCACCAGTAACAATACCCGCCTCTCGTAACTCTTCCGCTAAAATGTCTTTTCCAAGCATCGAAAATTCTGATTCGTCATCTAAACTGTACTCTGTACCATCTCCCTGTTGTACAATCTCTTTGGCTAGTCCACTCCTTGTCAATTGATCAAGCGTTGCCTGTTCAATGTCAAAATGCAATCCCTTCTTTTTGTTATTTGCCTTGTCCTGATCTTCTTCTTCTTGTTCGCCCCCTAATGGATTATTATCGCCAGAAAGACCCGCACCAAACATTGTTTTTGTCAACCTTGCTCATATCCAAGTTATCAATATCAACACCCAGTTTAGCTGCATACTCCCTCACATCTAATTCCTCTGGCTCATCATACTCGCGATGAGTGACCTCCCTCTTCATCATTGGGATAAAACTCCACCCCAGTCAAAGTCAGTAAACTGCATCAAATGTCTGTTGTCCACCAACCGTAGAGACAGGAACAAAGTGTTTCTCTATAGTAATTGTAATTTCCCTCGGATTCTCACCATCTACTTTGGCAGAGGAGGGTGGCATCCGCTATAGCCCAAAATGTGCCATCGACACAAATCTTTCCTCTCATTTTACGAGTTGCCATCCAGTAGTATCGTTTCCTTCTTCTTCTTCTTCTTCAGTGTTGAGACGCAAGTCAATCCCTTCGGAGGAGCACTTGAACTTGATGTTCTTCGCTGACGTTTTCGGTGGGGACTGGAATGGTAACCTCTATTTCGAATTGTTCTTCGTTCCATGAATAGGTGTGGGCCACTCCTACTCCTCCTTGTAGGGCGGATGTTCTGTGTTGTAGTGATGTTTTGTAATGTGATGTTGGAAATGAAAACGCTCCTGCGTAAAAGAGTGGCTGCCATGATGATGATGATAAGGCGCCTATAGCGACTACTGCCGCAGTAGTTATCATTGGTGCGTGGTGACATTAGCATAGGCATGCTTGATATGTTTCTATCCGACAAGATCTTTGTTTGCCTTGTGCTGCACTGTAGGTAGTACTATGATGTGTGATTGATCGCTGGGTGGATGATTGGATGGCGCGGGGGGTGCCAGAAAGGTGCCACTTTTGTAGCGCGCCTACCTGTGATGTGCATCAAAATTCAAAAAGTGACGTGAGGGAACCGATGTCATTTTTTTCAGCTAGATAGCACCCCATGAGCACTAACACAAAGAAGAGAGGACTGTCTCCGGCAGCACCCAACGTAGACCCAAACGCAGCAGCAGCAGCAGCGGCGGCGGCGGCAGCGATAGACAAACCAGCCAAGAAAGCCTCGTAAAAAGGCAGTGACAGCCAAGTCTCTCGGTCTCACCAAAGATGAGTTTGAAAGGTATGTTGGATCCGATACGTATCGTTGTACGCTAAGATGATATTATTTCGCTCACCAACACTCCCTATCTCGTTCTATTGAAAATAAAGTATCAAAGCAGCGCCAATCAAACGCTCTCTCAAGGATATTGTCAAAAAACTTGCCAAGCAGGTAGACGAAGATTGGCACGATGGATATGAGGACCAGGCGGAGACAAAGGGAGAATGGTTCGAGGCGATCCAAGAGCCTCTTCAAGCCGTTTTAGACATTGGTGTAGGCAAAAAGACAGCGTTGTTGCAGTGTAATGAGGTGCTCAAGATTGTGTCAGACTCATTCTATGACCTACTTGCTTGTCCATGTCGATGTGATACCGCGGATGAACTTGCTGAAATGGACAGATCTTTTGAATTGCAGTTGCCTTGGGGCGAGACGGACTACACGGCCACTTCTGGATATCAGCAAGATGTCTGGAGTTATGTGTGGGTAGCATTGCTACGTGTGCATTCCAATCTAGACAATGTGGATGAAGGCTTGCTTTTGCAATGTATCAAAGATTCACATGACAACATGAGTGGGACAAGAATGATCAAGCTTCCTGGATATCTCTACGATCAAAGTGATGAGCAGTACGACATCGACACCTATGAACAAAGAGATGGAAAGAATGCGCCAAGTGGTACCAAGCTTGCTCATTATGTGAACGATAGGGCATCGGAGTGGAAGAGTCTACCAACAACCAAAAAAGGTTCATCGTATGAGGCGTGCTATCGATCGTCGGTTTGATGGTACCCCCGAAAGGAGAAACACGTGACTATCATTTACATGACTCTGATGATGATGACAGTTATGGACGTGGCTATGGCTACGGGGGTGGAGGATATGGACGTGCACAGCGCGATTGTATCATCTCTTAGTGGAGAGAGTGTGGATATATATCAGCTCATATTATATGAGCACAAGTCAAGTGCAACCGAGCGAACGTAGCTGCTGTGAAATAGTTATCTAATAATAAATAATAATAATATCGTATAGTACTTACTCAACAAAAACTAAAATATATACTTGAATAGACTCGTGCAGAAGGGCCCGGAATTCAATGATACTACTGATCATTCATTGATAAGTTTCGGTTTCAAGCAGACTATCTGGGCCTCTATCTGACTCTCTACATCGCATTAAACTAGAAGTGGCCTGGTCAATGTGTGGTTGCTGTCGTCGAACCATCAGCAGTCTCTGAAACAGTATCAATTGTTGCAGTTCGAAGTCGAAGTCATTGCTGTGGTAGAACTAGAACACACCATCGAGAAAGGACCGCATATATAGACCCAGAAACCACCAGACCATTAAAGGCAAACAAACTTTTAGCCAAAGCAACAAACGGTGTAAGTAAAACGGGAACCGATAAACCAAAAATGGTTTCTGAACATACGTAATCGCACGACATGTTTTATATTGATTGCACTATACACCCAGACGCCAGAGAAGCCCATGTATATAACATCTGCGGCGGAAGCGGAAGATTTGGCTGTCTCATCCTTGAATAATAAGCACAAATTAGCAATAGCAGGATGTTGGAAGCCAAATATCCGATAGATATTTGATGATGAAGCACTGGGTTGTCTTCGGAGGCATGCATCAGACGACCTGTACCGCTCACAATGCTATAGCTGACCAATAAAGCACCGATGCAAAGGCATGCACTCATGATTTCAACACGAAAGCTTGTTGGCTGCTCGTGCTCGTGATGATAAGTAGGGAGAAGCAGCTTTTCATCCAACAAAGCAAGCTGAGCCAGGCGCAGGAATCAATGAAGCAAAACTTATTCCTTCTTTGTTTTCGTCAACGCAAGCTATACTTACTTGCAGGCAGAAGTCGGCAACGCAACTTCTGTCGTGCATGCACAGCAAACGCAATAATCCTCTATCGGATAGACCGGATCCGGTTGCCGTTTGCCGCATCAAAAAGCCCCTCCACGAAACGTTCCTGTCGTGAATCTAAGAATCACCACGATCAAGCAGCAAGAGCATCCAAGTTGTTCGTTGTTCTGTTTTGATCCTCAAGCCGTTGCAAGGTTGGCGATGGAAATCATTATTTCCTCGTCAAGCAAAGGCTAAGCACAAAGTGAAAGTAGAAGGACGAACAGGCAACAAACAAACAAACAAGCAACAATGGGAATCATTGACATCGTAGGCAACAATGCCGCACAGATTGACGCCGCTGAATACGAGCAGAAAGTGCGTGGAAAAATACCCATCGGCCCTACTCCAACCTGATGAGCGCATCGTCTTTGCATTTAAATCCCTCGGAGGATCCGGTCGTGATCATTACATGCTGACAACCAAACGTCTGCTGATCAAAGATAAGATGGGCATCACGGGCAAACAGATTGGCCTACAAAACCGTTCCATACACATCAGTGCGTGCCTTTTCCCTTGAGACGTGTGGATCTCTTGATACAGACAGTGAAATGAAGGTCTATGCAAGGGGCATTGGTACGGTGTCAGTTGATTTTAACAAGAATGTGGACGTGTTGGCAATTCATCGATTTTTGAGCTCTGTAGTCATCCAGGGTAAAGCTGCCGGTGAGGATTACGTTGCAGATGCAGCATCTGGATATGGTAATGGTAGCGGCGATGCAAGCACTGGAATCTTTTGACCTCCTTGGATTCCAACTATGCGCAAATTGATAAACATGAACTGGAAATCTCGTCTAAAAGCCCGAGTGGTGTCCTTCTCCCTCAGGAGAAAGTGGAGCTTGCCTTCAAGTGTGGAAGGGACTCCATTATCATGACAAGTCTTCGTATCCTAAAAATTGATGTGCAAGGTGTAAACAGGCAAGAAGATCGAATATCTTACCATTTGTGGCCATCAATCAGAGGCTTCTCTGTTGAAACGGCAGGGAACATTCTCGGATAGGGACAGTGAGCTGACTCTATACTTTAATCTGCCATCCAAGGAGTGCAGTTCTGAGGGATCCCCAAGAAACCAAAGAACCCGGATGAAGATCGATTTTCGTGATGGTCAAGCTGACATTTTTGCTGTTCAGAGGGTAAGATCACGCTATTGTTATTGTGTCATCATTATCGCAATTACTACTTCTGCCTATTTTAACTAACTCACACGCTTTGCAGTTCATATCTGATAAACTACTAGGTCCGGATACAATGGCGCCTTCAGAGCATGGCGGTGCCATGGCTGGTTATAATGACACTGGCTCAGGAAGCATTCTTGCGTGGCTGGGAGACGACAGCAGAATGGTTGATCCACACGAGAGGCAGAGGCACAATTCAGATTCATTCTCCAATCATGTGAATCTGTAGAGTTGGCGTTTAAGGGCCGTCGTGATATGATTCTTTTCACCACCAAGAGGATCATCTTTATTGACAAGCAGGGTTGTTTGGCATTGGGAAGAAAACTGAATTTATTTCGATTCCGTACAGGACCATCACTACTTTCAGTTTGCGTTCTGCCGGCTCATTTGTGGACAAGGACTCCGAGTTGTGCCTTTGGTTGGATTTTGATGATGTCTTTTATCCACGACGTTCCAACGAAGACGATCCACCACCTCCTCCAATCCCAAGAAGGAGTTATCTAGAGATTGACTTTCAGAAAGACAAGGTGGACATCTTTGTTGTGCACAGATATCTATCTGAAAGGTTGATGCGTATCGTGAACGGTCACCAAATGAAGCCATACACCACCTGTAAGCTCCGAGCTTCTAATGCCTTCATCTCCAGACACAGGCACAAACTTGTTGGATTGGATTGGTAACAATGCTTCTGCTATCGATCCCAAGGCGTGTGATATCAAATTCCATGAAGCTGGCTTACTTCAGCGTGATGAGCATATTGCTTTTGCATTCAAAACAGGTCGGGATAGCCTCTACTTGACGAACAAGAGGCTCTTTGTCATTGACGTACAAGGTATCACTGGAAAGAGAAAAGAATACATGTCAGTTCCTTTGGACAGCATTCGTGTATGGTCTGTTGAGAGTGCTGGTCATCTTGATCGTGACATGGAGCTCCGTGTTTGGTTCAAGGCGTTCTGGGATAACAAAGTCAAGCAAAGACTTGAGGAAGGGCAAGGCAGATATATTTGCCATCCAAAGCTTCATTGCACACTTCGTTATTGGGAATGCTGATGGGAATTCTGCTTTGCGGAATGCGCAAGCTCATGAGCCTTCGAAGACAGGATCAATGACTAAAATCCTCGGCTTCTTAAGTGATGCTCACATGAAAGACCCTGGTGAGTTGACGTCTCAACTTCGTTCTTCTCCCGCTCTGTTGCAGGAGGATGAATCAGTCGAGGCTGCCTTCAAAGCCGGAAGGGACCTCTTCATCATAACTACCAAGAGAATCATCGTCATTGACAAGAAAGGAATCACTGGAAAGTCTGTTGAGTACAAGAGCTCCCCGCTCATGTACAATACAGCCTTCAAGATCGAGACTGAAGGGCACTTACTAAGCGGACCCGAGGTTAAGGTGTACACGGCAGATGATGACATCAAACAAGAGCTTGCCAAAGGTCAAAAGGATAATATCTGGCTGATTCACGAAATCTTGTCGAACAAGATGTTGAACAACCCAAAAAAAGATTTTTCTGAAGAAGATGCACGTGGACGTGGGTAATGTAGATCAGTCTTCATACGCTCCCACTCCTACTCAACAGTACTCGCCAGTGGTTGCAGCACAGCCCTATGTTCAGCCGACCACCATTCCAGGTTCAACTTCCAGCTGGGATTGTGGCTGGTCAACAGATTCCAAGTTCAGCATCCCAACACAAATCAGATGCTGGTAATTACAGTCCCAAATGGAGTACCACCTGGCGGAGTGTTCAACGTGTCTGCATAAAAGAATTAGAAGTGGTCTTAGATTTTAGTAAATTATAGGAGCATAGGTGTTGCCTTCTATTTCTCTTCCTTTAACTTCAATGCAATTATAACATTGATCGCAAGAATCACGTTCCAAGGAATGATTGGCATGTTCCACTAGTTCCATGATGACTGTACCTGTAGATAAATCGTAATAAGTACCACTGTTACTGTTCATATCATTGTTCATAATTCTTCGAGCAAGACAATGACTTATTGCTGTTGGAGTCTGTTGGTGGTGTTGACGGCAACGATCTAATAATAATTGCTGCACCCTTGATATTGGAAACCAATAGTAGCTGTGTACAAGGATAATAGAAAATCTAATCGCAAACCGAAGTCCCTCCAAGGCAAAACACAAAAACTCCTTTCAAGATGACAGATTCACAACAAATGGTGTTAGCAAACGAAACAGATGAAAATCATCATGATGGGGCAATAACAGTCTACACCCCCTCATCCACAGATCTAGTCATCCATGACCCTGAACGATTTCATTTCCTTTCTCCCAAATCTAATATTCGCCAATTCGAATCTGAAGTGCTAAAACGACAAGCAGAATATTCCTCGCGTATATCTGATTTGGAAGTGCGGCTGGCATTATTTCATGCTCGGTTGGCTATAGAATCTGCCGAGAGGGGGAGGGAGCATGCTTCTACGATGGAAGACTTTGTCAATGTGCCTTTGGAGGAGGCCATGATACGAAGTTTACAGAAAATTGAGACTGATTTTGTTAGGCCCATCATGGACCACAAGAGAGCGGATGATTTACAGCAGCAGCAGCAGCAACAACAACAACAACAACAGGAGAGTGAAGTGACGGATAACAGTCTCCCAAATATAGTATCGATTGAGAGACGTGCAAACCTACTTGAAGCGCAAATGAATCATCACAACCACGTGACACTTTTCCAATCACGACGAACAAATTTCGATACAATTGATGAAGTAGGTAGACAAAAACTACAACCTTCACTAGCCCTTGAAATGACCAAGGCTGACAAACGAGAGGGTGGTTTGATTCGTCGATTTGAAGCCGCCGCAGGTGAATACACAAGAAGATTGGCTGAACTGCAGGCGGCCAGAGTTGCCTCATTGGGGTATATTCAAAAGGAAATCACTGCTTTGGATTTGAGAGATGCAACCCGAATTGAAAGCCATTTGGCTGAAATCAAAAAGCTGAAAGATATAGTGTTGGAGGAGAGGGAGATTAGGTTGAAGCATGATGAGTTAGTGGTTGATACGATATTAAGGAAAGAGGTCGGCTTGAGAGCGACATCTTTGAAGTAATGTTTACAGCTCGTCGTGAGAGGAGACTGCAACGGGACTAACGAGCCCGAGCCTACGGGCAACTAATTTCGCGACTGATTTAGCACCTATTGCAGATATTTCTATTGCAGCAACAGAGCTCTCGATAGCATTTACATAGTATAGAGCAGCACCATCACTTTTTGACAAATGTTTTGAACTGTCGTAAAGGAGAAAAGGCAACGATTCTGAGTTGCGTCCTCCGGCAAAATTAGGAGTTGCTCCACCCGTCCGGCTGTGCTCTCTATTGTCTCCTCCGCCCCAAATTTGCACGTATTCAATAATGTGGTGGCTGCCAAACATCGTGTTTCGCTGCTCTAAACTCAATTCTTCCGTAGAGAATATCTTGATCAGTCCCGTTTCCATTGACATGATGCGCAATGTTGTTATCCCTTCCAGCATCTTTCCCCTCTCAGAGACTAGAATGGTACGAGGCAACGCTTCGTAATCGTCCAAGCCAAAATGGCTAGTGTTGATTGTAGCGTTGCTAATGACAGTAGTTACAACGGACGTGTATGGAGTCGTGGCACTGGATGGAAGTGGTGCTGCAAATGCTAGATCACCATGCTCATTATTGATTGTATCTGTGCGTCCAGGTCTGTCAATGAGATCCTCATTGTCAATATTTTCATGCACCCCTCCCAATGGCATTGGATGAAGGATCGATGAGTCCATGCCCATGGGATTATGAACAAGAAACTGGATCCTGCATTGTTGTAAGGGTGCTGCAAGAATGACAACATCAAATTTCACCAAGCGAGTCTTCGTTTGATAACAATTCCATCGTATCTCCATTAGATATGACAGTAGTTACCTGCTTTTGTTGTCGCTGTATCCTTTCTTTTGATTGTTCACATTTAGGTGCTGTTTCATAGAGTCTTCTTGACTGAAACAATGCTGACTCCATGAGCTTGTTGTTCCCTCCCTTGACACTAAATAATTCACCACTTGATGGAACGTAAGATACAAGGCCTACGAGGCCATTCATCTCATTAAGATCTGCGTTGTAGGTATTGATGGTCATTGCGGTTACAAGCTCAGATCTCATACAACCCATCCCTGGTAGCCACTTCCTCCAATTCCACCAACTATTGCTACTTTCTGTAGTATTTTCTTGTTGCATCTCAAGACTTGCATCGCGGTATAAACCTAATCCATCCAGTAAATCATGAAAAGATACAGCTGCAGCTGTTCGCAAACCAATTGCGTCCCAGAGTTCCATCGGAGATTCAAAGTATGTCAGTTCATTCTTCGTCTCATTTAATAAGCCATAAACAATATCAAATGCCTGCACTGCACGCTTGACAGCTTGTTGCAACCGAAAGTAATCTAGATTGTACCGCCATAAGAAGGTGATCGGTAATAACATCTTTCGAAAGAATGGTGGATAATTGGCAAAACTACTCGTCTTCAGGAGCCACTCTTTGTTCCCATGATAAATTCCAAATCCATATGGTTCTCTGCTATTATTGCCCTTCTCGTCTTCCTTTTTGCTAGTTCCCATTGGATCATCTCTCACCAAATTATCTGGATCTCCATTCATCATTTCGACAACTAAGTGATTACCATCATATATGATACTAGCACCCAACTCAATAACTGTATCTTTGACAGTGATAGAAGAAACTCTGCTACCTTGCCAATTCTCAGGCCGCGGATCCGAACTGGATTTTAGAACATGATCGTTGTCGTTGTTTGATTGACCATCATCCGAGAAACCAGGTGGCGGCGGTGAAATATCATATACAACAATCTTGTCCAAGAGACACTGCTTTCTTTGCTTCCATTGACAGTCTCGTGCAAACGAGCTACATCATACTCAGAAATGTATTTTGTCACGAAGCTGCCGCTAATTCCACCACCTATGATGGCTATTCGGTATCTTTTAGAGTTCGCAGCTTCATCATCGTTGTTGGCTAGCACTGGATGAATCACGTGCTGATGCACCAGCACGAACAAAAATAGAATTGGGAAGAGCTCCATATTATTATGATGCAGTTGCAGATCAGCTATTAACGATAAGCGGGTTGGTAGGCGGCAGTGATGGCCTGAATGAACGCATTCAAAATAACGTCAAAGTCCGGCCGCGAGAGTGAGAGAGTACGCGGCGGATTTTTTGAGATACGCGTCTTGATCTTGATCTAAAGATTTTAGTCCGTCTGTTCCATGTTCTAGTATCAGCGTTTGCAGATGATTCGACTGATCAAAACAGCTCCTCCCTCCAGGATCTTGTTTAGTCAGGTCGTGGGTAATGTCCGAAGCAAGACCCATGACTAGTCCTTGGAAAAGCACGTGTTCATTAATCTGATCAGAAAGAAAACGCCAAAATCAAGCTTCTCCATTAAGCGATATCATCTTCGACTACAGTCTATATTTTCCTGACAATTTCGTACAACAATGAATCTATTGAATATCACCAGCATCATCTGTATCGTCTCCATTCTACTCAACCAGTCTGAAGCTGGTCCGATCACATGTGCTGCTTGCTACACGGCTTGCAATGCTGGTTATTTGACATGTATGTCAGCATCTGGGTTGGTAGCTGGGACCACTGGCCCTGTTGGGTGGTGGGCATGGGCTACGAGTGCTGCCGCAGGATGTTCTGCAGTTCAAGGCGCATGCATGACAGCTTGTGCTGCATCAGCGGCTGCACCAACTCCTTGATTGGTTGCCGAGAAGGATAGATGTGGATCCTATCTCGTTCATGCTTTTGGTGGAGAGCAGGTTACGGTAACATAAATTAAATGTTTACATTTCTTTACAGCTAATTCGCAACACATGTATTATGTTGTAGACATTGCCATCGCCTTGAGCATACTTATGACCTATCTTCACCGCAACGAGATACCCTTGCAATTTGCATAGAAGGTTGCAACGCTCGGCCAGTCTGTCCAAATCGCCATTATACCTACGTCTTCATAGAGAACATCGAGAACTTTAATAACATCCGAGTCGGTTCTCAACACCTGTGATATTGTTGAGTAATACCATCCACCTCCCTTCGATAGCGCGTCACTCCGTTCAAGAGTCCATGCAACTATACCCAGTCCAAGTTCCCTTGCTACTTTGGCATACAGAGTAGGGACAAGATTGTTCTCCGTGTCCACTTCCAAAAGCATCGATATCGAAGGAGCTATCGCAGTCACACCATGATCGACAAGCGGGTGAAAATAATTTAGCAATTGATGTCTGGTGTAGGTTAGCGCAATCCAATTCTTGTCCAAAACGAATGTGTTTAATCCAAATTGGTTTTTCGCCACGTAGTACAAATCTTCCCATTCAAACCCTTGAAAGTACACCCTACTTGGATCTGTACTGTTGTAATCATGTAGTACCTGCTGTAAGAACATTTGCCTCGTATATTGCTTTGTAAACTTATAATCTAGCATTTTGTATTCTGGTGAAAAACTCCCTCCATTTGCATTGACGACATCGATGAAATTTTTGTGGCTTTGAATATGAGGACAATCGTGAGCGTACAGCTCTGTTTGGAAGGATTTTGTATGAGAAATATACTGCTGCGGAGTCTTTGCATGCTTGTTGGAAGATGACTGTATAAGGACAGTTTAGTCACGCGAATGCAACAGCAACAGTATTGCATAACACCCTTACAAGATGGCACTTACCATTCTCCCGCACATTTGGGTCTGTATTTCGCTCAATGTAAAGTCGGTAGTACATCATTTAGCAGTGGCAGGCAAGTTCCCAATAGCAGGTCGAAATTGCTTTGTACATTTGGAAGCCAATGGAGTCATCAACACATTTGTTGTCAAATGTAAGTCACACCTTTCATGGCGACATATCAATTGTTCATCCTTCGTCAAGTTAATATCACACTCCACAACACCTGCTCCCATTCTCGTGGCCGCATCGTGACTCCGATCAGTATGTTCTGGGAATTGCAATGCGGCTCCACGATGACCCAACACAAAGTCACTCGGTCGAAACGATTTGATATTCAATGCACACTTTTGCAGAGTTCTCTTCAATTCTGGATTACTATTATCCATCTCGTTGATGAGGAAGTAAGGACGCGGACCGATGGATACGATGGTTTGATTGTGTGAGTGAAGATGTAGAAGTGTGTTTAGCGTGTGCAGCTTTGGATTGTGCGTTCTGTGGTTCGTAGACGATGAATGGATGATGGTCATCATTAGACGGACGTCTTCGTAGAGGGTACGGGAGCAAACTAAAAATGCGCCCAAGATGATACCTGATAGAAACGATTTGTGCTTCTTGCAGCATCGCTTGCGATGGGCTGATTGGTGTGATGGTATTTCTTTTGCAGTGATTTTGTCTACATCTGTGTCGGTTTCGGAGATGGAGTGATATGATGACTTGCAATTTATGATGCCGTCGCTCATCTTGGCATCACCGGCGACTCCCATAGATTGATATGATTCTTTCATTCTGATTCATTCATGCTGCCACCAGCAGCAAGACAACAGCAAAACAGCCAGAGGCGGCACCTTTGTAACGATCGCACAGTCTTCAGCCGTCGAGAGGCGGACGGAAGAACGCAAGCAGGGGACATGATTGACATGAAAGTTCAAAATCTGGGTGGGGCGGAACGTGCGTAGGAACTAGTACAAGAGAATCTTTTCCATCACGACGAGGCGGACAACCACACCACAACAACCATGACGGTTGGTGCAATAAAAATGAACGCACCATTGCAACCCGCATCCAATATGAAATGCTCCTCCAGTCTAGTTATACTATTTGTACTGCATTGTTGTACCGCATTGTCTCTACGTGTTGGCACACGCTCCTCCAAATTGGCACAAACGCAAGCACGACAGTTTCAAGAAATTATTGAACGCAGACATAAAGGCATCAAAGCTACAATAATACCAATCGATGCATCAGGAGACAAAACTGGTGCGGCTGCCAAAACATCTACACAACAACTACCGCTTGCAATACAGGGAGTTGATTTTACAGGTGCACTGGATGAAGCTTTAGCGGATGGGATTGTAGACGTCGTGGTTCACAGTCTCAAAGACATTCCTCCTGCCAATCGTTGGCGTATAAATGCAGAAGAGCCTCGGATAAAGATTGGAGCATATTTAGGACCGAGAGAAAATCCTTTGGATGTGTTGGTGTCAAGAGAGTATAAATCAATAGAATCATTACCCGTTGGAGGCAAAGTGGGCTCTGCTTCTCTGCGTAGACAAGCACAACTATTAGCATGCAGGCCTGACCTAGAGATAATGAATATTCGGGGAAATGTTGATGCAAGACTCACTGCATTGGACAGAGGGGAATTAGATGGATTGGTACTGGCATGCGCAGGTCTGAAGAGACTAGGAATACTGTTGGATGATAACACGAGTTACAAATGCAACCCAATACCAGCAGATGTCTTACTGCCTGGTGCAGGACAAGGTATCATCGCTGTTACTTGCCGCGAAAACGATGCAACAACAATATCATTACTAAGAGAAGTAGATCATCACGACAATCGAATAGCAGCAACGACAGAGCGGTCTTTCTTGGATTCAGTTGATCATCTTTCTCCCTGGAGTGGCCGTCCTCCAGTCGCAGGGCTTATGACTCCTCCTGCAAGCGGAGAAGAGCTGTGGCATTTCCGTGGCTTACTAGCAACTCCTGATGGGACGGAAGTGCTGACTGTTAATAAATCACTAAACAACAACAATTGCAACGAAGCTGCTGCATTAAATCTTGGTCTCAATGCAGCAGCAGATATGCTAGCACAGGCTGGTGAACACTTCTTAGAAGGTTACTACAAACTGTAATCAGTGTTTTAGCTATCAACATTGACCTATGTATTCTACATTACTTTTGAGTAGCAGTAGCATCAGAAATTATCTAATGAAGGACATCATCTTTTTGTACAGAATCTCTTCTGCTCCAACATCAGCATTGAACTTGTGTTTCCCCGGCACGACTTCATTGTCCTTGATTTTCAGCGCCAATCTTGTCCCCATGTCAATGGCCCTCTTTGCATCCAGCTCTCCTGCTTCGTAAGCACCTCCAATGGTAAATACTTTCCCTGCAAGATCAGACCCGGCATCCATGGCTGCCTTTTCTAGATCCTTTTTCGATACTTGACCAGCGCATAGAATTATATTGTCAACTTCTAGGACTCTTGTTTCTTTTTTGTCCCCAGTTCCAACCGTGATGTGCAAGTTGCCATCTTCATCAACCTTGTCGTATGAAACTTGAGGCAGCATCTCAACAGCTTTCGAACGAACAAGTTCAGAACGGTGAATCCATCCTGTCGTTTTCCCGAGCCCCGCGCCCAACTTTCCCTTCTTACGTTGCATCAAAATAATCTCTCTATGAGGTGGGGGGATTTGAATCTGTTCATCTGGAAGCAAACCGCCTCTGTCACTGTTATGTTTGTCTACACCCCACTTCGTAAGGAACTCTTCAACGTTGATTTCATCGGCTGATTTGTCATGATCGTCTGCATCGTCGTGATGCAAAAGATACTCGGATACGTCGAATCCGATTCCTCCTGCTCCGATCACAGCAACTTTGCGCCCAACCTTTGCTTTGTGGCGTAACACATCAATATATGACAGCACCTTGGGATGATCTAGGCCAGGAATATTTGGTACACGCGGATCAACTCCTGCTGCAATGATCCACTTGTCAATTTTGTCATCGACGCTGTTGCTTAGGCGGTCCATATCATCATACGATACTTCAGTTCCAAGCCTAATATCAAGTTTGCCCTCCTTCTCCAACTTCCTTAGCTGGACGCTGAAATAGCGGATAGTTTCGTGGAATTCTTCTTTGCCAGGAATTCGTTTCGCCATATTGAACTGCCCACCAATCTCATCTGACTTGTCAAAGAGAGTAACATTGTGACCAATTGTGGCAGCTGTATGTGCAAAAGCCATTCCAGCAGGACCTGCACCAACAACTCCAATGTTCAGCCTGTCCTTTGCACTGATCGAGTTGGGAGTAATGTCAATCTCAGTTTCATGGCAAGCGCGTGGGTTCACTAAACAGCTTGCTGTCTTCCCGATAAATGCATGATCTAAACACGCCTGGTTGCAGCCAATACACGTATTTATATCGTCGTGCCTTCCTTCTCTACTCTTATTCACAATCTCTGGATCGGCAAGGAATGGACGAGCCATTGAGATCAAATCAGCACTGCCGCTTGACAGAATACTTTCGATGGTAGTAGGAGCATTGATACGATTCGTAGCACACAACGGAACAGAAACAATATTCTCATCACGTAGCTTCTTTGTCACCCATGAAAAAGCGCCACGAGGGACACTCGTAGCGATAGTAGGAATTCTTGCTTCATGCCAACCAATTCCAGTATTGATAATCGTAACTCCTGCATTTTCAAGTGCCTGCGCCAATGCTTTGATTTCCTCCCACGAACTACCATCCTTTACTAAATCCAACATACTCAAACGAAAAATGATAATGAAATCCAAGCCACAAGCCTTTCTAGTCTCAGTGACAATTTCCATCGCTAATCTCATGCGGTTGACAAAGTTTTCTCCACCATACTCATCACTTCGCTGGTTTGTTTTTGACACCAAGAATTGATTAATTAGATACCCTTCACTTCCCATAATTTCAACTCCATCATATCCCGCCTCTTTTGCTAGCACTGCACAGTTGACAAAATCGCGAATGGTAGCTTTGACATCACTCGTGGACAATTCTTTGGCTGGAAATGGAGAAATGGGGCTCTTTGTCGAGCTTGCTGAGACAGCAAATGGATGATACGCGTACCTACCAGTGTGAAGGATTTGAAGACAAATCCTAGCTGGTTCTGTGGGATTAGCCCCGTAAGATGGAATTTGAATGGAGTGGACCATATCGGTAACAAGTTTGTGACGATCTCGTTCGGTTTCAGTGGATAGCTTGCCAGCAAATGGTCCTACCCATCCTTGTCTATTGGGTGAAACTCCTCCCGTTACTGTATTGAGAAAGGAGTTGAATGCATGATTAGGTGGTGTTTATTCGACTAACTGACAGAAAACCAGACAACAACTTAAAATTGCACTTACCCATCAAAGAAACACCACCCTTGGCTCGTTCCGCAAAATAGCACGCCATCTCAGTCAAATCAGTATGGTCATCTTCAGCATTGAGCAGAGGCAGCATCAACTTGGGTATAGAATGTCCTTCTAATCCTGTATGCATTGATCCCATGATGACTCGATTTGGTAGGCTTCCAATATCTGGTCCCAAGTCAAGAGGTGTGAACATGTGGGGATAATGTGGATTGATGTTACCGCCTCCTCCATTATCGTGTATGCTGCTGCCGTTGACACCGGCCGATGTCGAGCTCAGCCCGCGATACAATCTCTTGCTGTTGAGCAAGCGCCGTATACTGGATGAATTATGAACCATCGACATCATGCTACTTATGCGTTTTTGAGTGACAGTGCACCGGTAGTACTGTCGATCGAAAGCAGAAACTGTTACAAAGAATTGTCACCGATACGCTTCAGATGATGCATTTATGACAGATTGGCGTTGGGTTGTCTCCTGTTGGGGCTGGTCCTACCGCACTGTTCTTGGATGGTGTTCTGTTCTGAACATCATCGTCGATGGCATTTTTGATTTTGATGACACCGTGACAATGACACCAAAGATATTGTGACAATGGAGAGTGATGTCATCTCCGGTACAAATGTTGACACATGCACGACTCGCTCAAGACCAAAAGGTGTATTTTAGATAACCTAAGACTCTCCTCTCTCAAAAAAAGCAACTGCAGATAGACTGCGATAGACTGAGACTGCAGCAGTTAAGCTTCAATCCTGCTTCAATCTTGCTTCAATCTTGCTTCATGTATTTGGACATCATCATAAACGAACGAAGAGCACGGCACAAATCATAAACAGCTTCATTAATCCTCTTTCGAAAGTAATGGAACCGGTAGCTAAGAAGATCAAAGTTACAAGCGCCACTGGTAGCGGCGATGGCACTGGAGGTTTGGTTAAACAAGTTCCCTTGAAGACCTACGATGGGGAGACCAGGCACTCTGCCGAGCTTCATCCTGACTTCTTCCTGTTGCGTAAGGAGGAAGATGGACAAGATGTTGAAAAGTATGTTGACATGTTCTCGACATTTTTGGCGGCTGGCTTGCAGCAGAACGAAGACTTTGAACAGACAGCCAAGATAGAGGATGGATGTCGCCAGTGACATCTACGACATTTTACGAGACGGATTACCCGGAAACGCCGGACAATGTCTTGTTCCAATGTTGTCGTAAAGCAACCGATCTTCAGTTCTCAGTCTCAGGAAAGGAGTTGTGCTGTACCTGTACCGGCAGTGGGATCAGCCTGCATACATGAACCCCAATCTCTCTTAGTATCTGCGTTGTGTGCTAGCATCTCTCTAGCCAACGTGAGTCTCCACCAAGGAGTGGTGACTGTATGTACAAAGTTTTTATTTATATCATATGAAAGCGAATAGCAAACAGCAGCAGCGCGCGTTATTGTTACGACTTGATGAAAGACTTATTCATGATTCTCTTTATCTTGTAGATTCTCTTTTTATTAGATCAGAGGTCTTTGAGACGCCTCCTATCCTTTTGTTCTATAGAAGCAGCTAGTTCAAGCTGAATGACTCTACAATCATTTCCACATACCATTATCATGCAAGAAGACACCCTTGGCCACGATGTGCCTGCTTCTTCCTTCTTGTAGTCTTCTAGAGAGTCTATTACAGTAGATATCAGCTAGTCTCAGTCTTCTGTTAGATAGAGACTATCACCTGTCTATCCTCTCATTAGATCCCAGCTAACTCGAGATGGCGAGCATTGGATCGCTAGGTGCTACCCCTCACGGAACTCTCTGCACAAGGGTTAATATATAAATATAAGGGTATCTTTCAAAATGAAGGATTTGTGGCAGGTTGTTCATCAGTGTCTTTTCTCCTTTTACCTATTTGACTCTTCTCCAGCCAACTTTTGCCTTTTTGCAAAAAATTAAACATACCCACCATGGTAGCCGCTACTCTCATTGCATATAGTGTCATCTACACATAACTTACATCTGATACAAACATAAAAATCTGTTCAAGAGAGTTCATTGACGAAGTCTGTGGCAGGGTTTAGTCAATACTTCTATATTCACTTCGAATTATTACAAATTGGTAAAGGCAACAGATGCTACATTCCTACACAGAATATTTCTATTTATTCGTAGCCAATTGATCTATTGGCGGGTATGAACTACCCAATCTTTAAGTACATGATAGTATAGAAGCGGTAAGTCGGTTGGATGGATTTAATATACATTATATAGCCTATTTGATGCGTTGTTGGGTTTATGATTAATTAATAATTTTTGCGAGTGTAATTTCACTGTGTGGTTGGGGGATGTTTAGTGGCGTTGGCAGCCCCAACGAGCGGTGGAAACCCTTTGTTTATATCATCAACGAAGGCGGGAGGGCGGCGGCGGTGGCAATACTCAGCAGCCGTCTTTACACACAACCACTCTTGTGTCGGCACACGTCATCGTCCGGAAAATGAGCAGTGACCATGGTCAAATACTCAATAACTAAGGCTCCTTAATTCCGCGTGCCGGCGGATTCATGCTTCTATACCATAATAGGCGGCCCGCCTAGTGGGCATGCGGAATTAAGGAGCCTTAGTTAGTGACCTCATTTTTACTGCATAATCCACCATGGTGGAGACCTTTTTCAAATGTGTGCTGATGAACAACATGCCATGAAGGTGAAAGGGGGGAGCCCTCTTAAAGTGTGAATTATGATGAACATTATCTAGAGCGAAAAGAGGGCTCCCCTTTTTTGATTTCGAAAGATACCCTTATATTTATATATTAACCCTTGTCTCTGCAGAACTCACATCGAAGAATCAAAGGGCGCGCGCGGCGCCGCCCCGGCGGCCGCGGCCCACACCATAAAAAAAACGAACAGAGTATTGTAGAGCAACAACTTTAAGCAACATCTTATACTCTCTCTAGAATGGAGCCTGCAAACAAGAAGATCAAAGTCGCCAACGCCACTATCGGTGAGGACGATGGTCCAGCATCTTTCTTGGTGCCCATCGAGATTAGAACAATTCCCACAAAGACCTACGACGGGGGGACACCTCGAAGCCAAAAGGCGAGTGAGGAAGGAGCTGAGGATGATGAACCCCAAGACCCCAAACGGAAGGATCCGTTCTTGTACTATTCGAACGAGGCAACCCGACTCTCTCACCTCCTTTTTCGCTGTGACGACAAGGGCAGCGAGTCTGCGCCCACTGAACGCAAAACTAGGCTCTCCTTCGAGGTGCATCCGGATTTGCTTTATCATAACTTTTTGAACGCCGCGGCTGCTGTCGCACAGCAGGAAGAAACCGCCACCAGTGAATAGGCAAGTAAGGGAGATGGATGCCACCAGTATATCTCCGACATAATTCGCTCCTTCTCTCTGCTCTACACACCCGCAGAAACTTTCTGCCCGACTATATTATTCCCCTCTCCAACAACTTCGTGAGCAATTTGGATACACGCTGTATCCTAATGAAGAAGTCTTTCCAGACTCACGTTACAACTGCATATTATCTACCAATGTCATGAACGCCTCAATCAAGCACATCAAGAGGTTCTGACGATAATCAACTTTGCTGAGTGCCATGTGCGCAGCAAAAACGATACCTCCGACAGCACGCAACTTTATCTACATACCCAAGAAATACCAAGATCTTATTGCCTGCCTCAAGCGTATTGCCTCTCATAGTGCAGCGTTTATGGAAGAACGATCAATCGTTCCTCCTTACTCCCTCACTGGCGGCTTTTTGCGCAGCAAAGTCTACCAACACTGTTCTGAAGAAGAACATGTCAAACATTATCTACCATTCCAAGAACGTTCTACACAAATGCGTCGCATTTCAAACCATAATATTACACGAATTCAACAGCTGATTCAAGTAATCCACTTATCCCTTATTTCAATCTACCAACGGCTTGAAGAAAGTCACATTATATACCTAAAAC
Source organism: Skeletonema costatum (assembly GCA_018806925.1). Taxonomy (NCBI): domain Eukaryota; phylum Bacillariophyta; class Thalassiosirophyceae; order Thalassiosirales; family Thalassiosiraceae; genus Skeletonema; species Skeletonema costatum. The sequence goes on along the minus strand of JAHBBA010000611.1, from coordinate 9,393 downwards.
TAAATCTTATGATTTTGTTCCCATTTATCTGATTAGTGTATTTGTATTCCACCGCAATTATTGCTTTCTACGTATTAATTCTAGACGTTCAAGCTTAACTTTAGATACACTAATCCATTCAATTCAACCGGAAGGACTCCACACCAATATCGTGCAAGAAGAAACGCTTGGCCACTCTTTGCAACCGCTTCTTCCTTTTTGTACACTCCTCTCCATCAGATCCCAGCTCATAAAGCGTACAAAGATTGAATGCCATTCCTTCAGTAAGGTGTTCACATGGATCTTTACGGATAAGTGATTCCATCTCATGGACAGCGGCACGCATCTGTCCAGAGTATAATAGACAAAGTGAAAGATTGTTGATGCATTCAACGGTCAGAGATGGATCTGCATCAAATCCGAGTGTGGGTGAATCCAAGTCCTTCCAGGATGGGTATCCTGGTGACGATGGATAATCCGTGCTATTCAATGTCGAGGAATCATTCATGTCAGCAGAGACAGATTGCTGCAATTCCATTGCATCGCGGAAGCGTTGTGCGGCCAATTCATAATCTGATTGAGCAAACAGAATCAGTCCATCATTCACCATTTGACGAACGGGAACCTGCCTAATCAATGCAAACTCTCCATGAATACGAGACAATGCTCCAGTAAGTACAATTCCTTCCACCTTGGCGGCATGCAGACGCACATCACCCTGCACAGTTTCCGCAGCCTTGATCGCCCCCGACTGCAACAAGATGAGTATCTGACGCGAGAGCAATTCCACATATGCCGCCGAAGTAATCAATTCTCTCAACTGAGATCTCGTCTCCTCGCCAATACTACCCACGACACTATCCTGACGACACCACCATAGCACCTCTCGCTTGACACCTTCGTCCAACCCACCAATCAACTCTTCCACATAATGTAATGCCAACCTCCATTCCTTCATTCGGATACATGCATTCACAATGGCATTATCAAGTGTCGACTTCCAAACTTCCGTCCCACCCGTGTTCCAGTACTCTGTCCTCTCGGTACGATCCCGCATATCTAATAACACATCCAATGCCTTGGAAGACCCATCATTGTATTGTAATTGTTGTGCAGCAAGGATGCGTAATCCATAGGGTATCCATGGAGGTAATTTATCTTTGGGTTCGGTGGAGTGGATGGACCCCTCCTTCCACGAAAGGGGACCATCCAATAAATCATTGTTATTGACAACGACATCATCCTGATCTGCTGGACCATCGACACTGCGACGATCCGGTAGAAATGGCAGCAATCCCAACATATTCACCTCCTTCCCCAAATCCACATATCGTCTCAACTTCAAATGAGCAATAAATCGTAACACGATCAATTCACAAGTTTCCCTTCGTAATTTTTGAAGTTCATCAATTTCATTTGGTGAGGATGCCTGTGTCAACGACGACGATGACGATGAAGCGACTTTCGTGGGACTATTCGGACCCCCACCCCAACACTACCACTGGATGAATTAGTGGCGGCACAAGCGACAATTTCCGAATAAAACGAATGATGCTTCCCCACATCACTCCACACCACCTCCATCCATATTCCGACAATCAAGGCATCATTGGTAACTCGAATGACATCCCCCCAAGCCCGTCTTGAGGCTAATAGTTTGGATTTGGATAGTACTCCGCCAGTGTTGGGTGGGAGGGGTTTGGGTCGTGTGTAGGACATTCCGGAGGCTGAGTTCGGTGATACCTGTGGAGAGGAAGTTGTCGAGGTCTTCGTCGGGGGTTGTTGGTTGTGATTGGAGTGGTTGTTTATTGCGTTGGATGGAGGTGGTGGTGGTTGTTGTGGTTGGCTGTACACTGTTGACAAACTTGTTGTTGTTGTTGTTGTTGTTGGGTAGTAATTATAGTTGGTGTTGGTTTTCACTTGATAAGAAGTCTGATTAGGTTGCTGCTGCGCTGTGTTGTTGGTTGATTGGGTACTACCGCCTGCTGCTGCTGCTGCTGTTGATTATTGTAATGTTGTGGATAAAAGCGCTTCTGCAGTTCTGCAGCCGGATTATGATCTGATGATCTGGCTTGATACAATCCTTGCTGCTGTGCTGCATTTTGTTGTTGTTGCTGTGGCGGCAATGATGATGGCTGAAGTGGATGCTGAAGTGCTGGAGGAGCTGCAGCAACTTGTTGTTGTTTGACGACTTGGCGAAGGCGGCAATGATACAATAGGAGGTTGCAGCTGCGCCGAATTATCCGGGAAGTTAGTGTGGATGATGGAGCCACTAGATGTGTTCATACTATTATTATTGTAACTGACATTGCGTTGCTGAGAGAATGGATCATAGCTTTGGCTGCTGCTGCACAGGTTTGGTATCATAGGAATGTCTCGTGAACGCAGAGGGAAACTGTGGAGCAGCTGGACCTACCACTGGTGCAGTGGTCCTCGCTTTCGATGACCTTTTGAGGACCAGCGGGACGGTTGACGCACGCCACTGCTGAGAGAGGGAGGGGGACCTCCGCCGACATTTCGTATCGGGCCAGACGCGAAAGCCCGCTCCTTGTGGACGGGAGGAGGAGGATGAGGGGTTGTTGTTTGATGAGTTCATGCTTTTGTACTAATGTCTCCTCGTCATTGATCTTGCTAATGTCTTTTTGTGTTGGTGCGTTTGTGTTTTAGTCACAATTCAGAGTTGAATCGCGACCAAAAACTAATGACAAAAAAAAAAAAAAGCCATCACCATGGTGCAAACTATTCCGCACAACCAACGGCATCAGCCAAATAACACCACATACTTACAGCAACGAATCAGTCACAGCAGGGCTACAAGACCCAATCCGCTGGTTTGGCGAGTTGGGGCATGTACCGCCCGATGTAGTCTGTGGATTATTAGAGTCTGTCCATCATTCCGCGCTGATAATTCCATGCACCGCTGCAAGCCATGACTTAGGGACATTCGACTATGTCAACGATTTAACTGACAGACAACCGACTATTCGCTGATATGACATGTGTCAGCTCATTTCTTCGGCACACCCGGCCTCAATCGCTCAAAACAGTAGTATGCCCGCCCGCCGCAAGAGTCTCAGCTCCGCCGCAAGACAAAGTGTATGCGAAATACGTAATCTTCGCGTAGGGTTCGCGTCAATAGCACTGGCCATGCTTTTCTACAATGCATTTTTTATTTATTTAGATGACATAAACAACCTCCGAGCGTTCCAGCCTTTCTAAGCAAAAGTTCCCGCAGGAGGAGGAAGGCGGCCCACAAACATTAGTTTTACTACTATGATGAGGAACGTTCTGAGAGAAAATACCAACAATCCATCCACAGCCGTCGTTTGGTCCGACTTTGTTCGGGACTATCGTATGAAGACTTGACAATCGTCCAGAGATTGGAACTGAATCGATTTGGAACTTGAATTCGAGTTTTGGATTCCAGAGAGACGAAGCACTCACTAAGAGCAGGGCTACGAGTTCCTTGCTGTAGATCTACAAAACACAACATGCTTATTACTTCGGGTTAGGGTATTATTTTACAAGGCAAGCTTGCCTTGGAGCGACTTGTCGTTCTGATTCATTGCACCGTACCTAGGCTGCGTCTTGCGTGTGGGGGGCTCCTCACCTGTTTTGAGGAGGTTGCAGTCAGGTTCACTTAGCTTGCGTTTGGGCTCCTTAGCTGCTTTGGCAGATTCGCCAACACTCTCCAAAGTCGACAGAAGAAACGGACCAACAAGCTTGACAGCTCCCGACTTGACAATACTCTGGTGGGGAAGTCCTCCGTTGAAGTAAATTGCGCTCCCTTCGACGTATGGGATGCACAATTCATCATCATCCGTCTCAAAGTACGCATCAGCAGTCGATTCCTGAACATAGAATGCTGTCAATGATTCGTCAGAGTCCTCGAGAGGTGTCATCTTGATATTATAGTCTCCCTTATCCTCAACTCTTGCATCAATATGGCGAACCGAGGACTCAGTAAGGTACAAAGTTTGCACCTGCACATCATGAAAGGAGTAGCCTTCTTGTAAGTTGACAATCCTGCCTGTCGCCTGCTGCATCTTTCGGATGAATGCAGGAAATATAGAAGCCTTGCCGTAGACCCTGTCGAAGACCTTGCTGTTATAGGATGCATCAGAGCTTTGGGTAGCAGCATCAATATCAACATTGAAGTCGGCACCTGGGAAGAGATGAGTGCTGTCGAGAGAGCTGACGTGACGATCATCGGCCTCGACGACGCGCACACTTGGCATGATGGCAGCAGCCAATGGTGGCATTCAAAAGGATTCTCATGGTAATAGATGGGTGATGAGATGAGACAAAAAACCTATAAACAATGAATATGAAGATGTGTGTGTGAGCAAGGTTCCCATGGTGTGAGTGTGAGTGGAGATCAAGCGTCAGCGTCACAATGATGTTGTAACCTTACTCTATTGCTTTTTATGAGTAGCAACAAGTAAGCAACAGCAACAACATGCATGGAGTATTGTATGTAATTGTAATGAGAACACCATGTTTTTAGCAGATGTTATCTGAAGGGCAGAAGCAGAAGTTATCTAAAGGGAAACCTTCTTGTACGACCATCATCGATTTAGTATTGAGATTAGAAACGATTGATAATGAGTTTAGATACGTTCGATAATAAACCAAGCCTTCCTTGAACTTTCCTTGAAATCATTGAAGTTCTGGTATCCTTATCCTGTATGCAGTATCTAGATATGTAAGTAAAATGTTTGGGATTTTCGAAGTTTCGGGAATTTTGGTTTTCGATAAGTACAGTGGATAAAATTTGAGTGTAATTTTTACACCGGGCACAAAAGGCCCTGTTTACGGGGTAAATACTGCCTCCCGTGTGCCCGTTGGTGCCCTCCACACCGCCCACTTATCCTTGCGGCGTCGATCCGAAATGAAAGTAACTAGCAATACTCGACTAATATAATGAGTTACTGATAAACATGGTCCTACAATCCCTACATTAGCTTTAATAAGCTTCACCTGGATTCGTATAACAACCTCTTCATTGTTATTTGGTTTTTGAATGGGTTTGCATTGACATTCTAGTTCAGAAGGATCAGATCAACCAACAACCAAGCTCAATTACCACTGCTGCGCGATATAGTTCAGATAGCTTCGACCAGCGGCTCGAACGAAAGCTAAGAACCTGTGATAGCATGTCTTGAATGATGGCTGTAGCTGCAGGTTCGGTTATGAGGCTTGTGAGGTACACCACACAGGGATTCCGCAGGAGCCAAGAGTGGTACCTAGGGTGTGTCTCCGACCATACCAGGCAAAAATTGTGAGGCAATCAATGAAGATATTTGTAGGGTATCATCTCTGTTGCTATGGATAGGGGTGAAAAGTGATCTCCAATGGCTATCATAGATGCTCAATATGTTGGCAGATGTTGTGCCCCTCCTCCATTTCGCTTTATGATGACACTATGCTGAATCACACAGCTGAATCGGCTATTAATTGAAACACCATGACTATTCCGAGAATTGCGCATCATCATATGTGTGACATACATTGACTACTATCCTCCTACTCTACGCCCATATCATACCTCGTAAATTACATAAAACTACAGTCGCTGATGGTAGATTGTAGTAGTAGATCTAATGTAGTTGCAGATACATCTGTAGCATTGGTTATCACGAATTGCCGACTGCACCAATAGATTTGGCGTCTGAAACGGTTCGTGATAGTATCTTGTGCGTTTGTCGTGTCATATTGCTATGATTCATCGGGGTGTAATAATGCAGGCATGGGCAGGGCATGGGATATGGCATTTGCCTCAAACTATGGAGGATCTCATGCCTTACTCTGTTTCGTTCTATTGCGATATCTCATTCCCGTTGCTGCTACTACCACAGATAAATCAAGTTATGAGCGTCATTACCCATCCTATTCTCATCTCATGTTGTGTCGAATGATGGCTAAAAATCGCTGCCGCGCATGATGTAATGTAGCGGCCGATACGGAGCAGTGTATTGGTTATCGAGAACCGCCGACTAGACCTGTGAATTCTACGGGGTCAAGATTACATTGACGATGTGGTATGGTCTTTTCAACGACATTAGATGATGATGTTGGCGGCAGGTCGATAGTATGGTATGTATGTAGTCCATTTCATCATCACGGCCGGCACGCACGGGTGCGATTTTTCAGGCAACGTCGCGTGGGCACTCCAGTGGGCTGTTCAGCTGCCGGTGTAAAAGTTACACTGGGAAATGAGGTAAAATTTACCGTCGGGCACTCTCGCGATTTTATGATTTCGTCGGGCGAATTTTTGGGGCCCCCTTTCCTGTCTTTTTTCGGTCAAAAAGGGGGCGATCGCTAGATACTCGCTAGACGCAAAATTCAATGCCTTGCCCCCACATGAAGAGACATGTTCCGACTTCCAAAAAGTAGTGACCGACCTTGCCCCACCTGTTATGTGTTAGAATGAACTGCGTGCGCAAGTGGGCATGCATTATTCGCTAAACTATTGATAGTTCAATTATATGACATTTGAATTTATACATTTTTGATGTTTATGCAAAGTAATGCATGTTTCATGTGCTTAGACCCTTTTTCTCGTTGAGCCAATCCAGGTGCATTTGCTTAATGCTTTCCATAAGCTTTGCCTTTGGCACGAAGTCCTTGACATCCTTGATATCGAATCCATGCTGTCCCTTACCTTCATCTACCATTACTTCTTTGGCGACATGTGCACGGATTTCGTGCCTCTTCTGTCCAATTCTCTTGAACGTAAGATCTTTCTTGGATAGCTTGATATTTCGCTCCTTCAACTCTGCATGTACAGCAGCCAAACAGCATCCCTCGCTTTCACAATAATGGAACTCCTTCTTCTTCCACATGGTGTTCCTCTTCGTCCAAGCGCTGTTGCAATTCTTGCATGATCTATTCATTGAAAGAAAGTTGAATGTGATGCCATCGCTCATAATAACCGGTTTGTCGATGTACCCCGCTGCCTCCTCGGACTTCGTTATATTCCTCTTCCCCACCGTAAGTGCCTCTAGGAGTACGTTCATGTTTTTGTTCTTATGATGTGCACTTGTCTTCATACTTTGATTAACAAGCATCTGTTGTATAGCTTTTATGTTGATATTTCTCTCCTCTGCTAATCTTTTCGCTCTCTCTAACTTGTTACTGAATTTACGCATGAATTTAACGAGGAGCTCTCCACGAGCCGCCCCTTCCACACGTCGGGGTGGTGGTTTGTCGGGGTTGCGCTCGGCGAATACTTGTTTTGCCCATTGGTGAAACGGTCGGATGATGGTGGAGAGGATGATAGCTCGGAGTGTACGACGGACTTCGCCGACGGATGTTTTGGCAACTATAAGGCAGCAACTGGGAGCAATATTAGAGTGAGTATGGTTTGTTGAAGTAATAATAACACAAGCAAAGACAAAATGTGACTTACGTTGGACATAGTTTTCGCAACGCTGCTGGTGGCAAGCATGTATTGCAATTTCGTTCCATACTGCCTCTAGTAGTGGCTCGAAGTCAACGTGTCCCCAAGTAGTATCGTCGAAGAGGCTGATTGTATCCTCAATATACTCAAACGTGCCCATCTCCTCTATAAGATCCCAGTGTGACTTCACAAAGTCAGATTGCATGATTGCAGCTGGGTCCGCATCTGCCGTCAAATAGTTCATGCATTCTTCAACATTTATCCTCACATTCTTCTGTGCTCTAGTTCGGTAGTGAATAGCACCCATGTCGATGATCTGGTTCGTAAATTGGTAGGGCTTTTCGTCGTCGCTGCTCATCCTCTTATAATCAACTAACCAGCGAGCAAACTCATTCGCAAGAACCTGATTCCCACCGAGGATGTAATGTAGAATGGAGTCCGAAGTCCAACAAGGCCTCAAATGCTTATCAAACACAAATCGAAAGCGTTCTAGGAATACCTTTGCCATCTTATCAAAGTATTCCAGATTACTAACGCCTATAAGAGCCCTTTTGTACGCCTTAAACTGAATCTTTGTCTTCCATCCCATCATTCTCCAACTCAGCCAAAAGTTTGTGCATTATATACAGCCTTTCCACACAAAAAGCGTGATGTCTGGCCGAATGAACCCTCACCCAAGACAGGGTCATCCTTCATAACAAAGTGAAATTGATCATCAAAATAAGCGTCACCGAATGCTTGAAAGAACAGTAGCATTGCATAGAATACTGGCGTGTCGCCACGCTCCAATGGTTGCAAGGCTTGCTCTTCTACTAGATATTGGGTGTCGTCAAACTCTTGAGCCATACACATATCTTTGTCACCGGGTTGTAGTAGGCATTCACGTTCGTTGTATCCTTCTCCTTCATAAGTGACAACAAAGCTGAGGCAAGTATGCAAATATATGAGGAGTGCTTCTTTTGATGAATCTCTCTTTGTTTGATTGCAACAGCTACGAAGTAAATCTGCGTCCAATACTGAAGCACTACCCGTGTGCAACTCATCACCGTCTTCCATCGGCTAAACACTGGACCTGAGATGTTGGAAGGAGTCTCAGTAATAAAATCAACCAAGTCATCTATACCCTTATCACCATCAAGCTCTTCCAACTGTTGGAGTTGTGTTTCGAAAGTTTGGAACGCCTGCTTAAAGTCTGCCAATCCCCGTCGTTCAAGAGCTTGTTGACAACAACGGAGTAGATACTGTCCAGATATTTCTTGCCACCTCCTTCCTCCTTAATGGCTTTCCACAGCTGATTGAATACAAAACAAGAGCTGGAATGGTGTCCGCTTGTTGACACCCTGCCCACCAAACGTGTCTTGTCCGGCCGATTCTAAGCATTTGTTGAGACCATGCATCACACAGTTGATTTTGGCAGCACTCTTCTCAACTGCACCACACTTTATCAACTGGGGAAGTAAATTATGTACTGAGGCGCCTCCTCCTGCGTCCACCAGATCATTTGGTTTTTCATATCATCACTCATCATAATACGGTAGTGGATATTCCAAAGGCTGTTGATTAGCTTTTCTTGCCAGGTCCACTGCATTCTTCGAACTCGAATCGCCCAACAGCTACCGTCCATGGTGATAACTTGTCCCTTCTCCATTTAAAAGTCCCCAAGACGTGTCCGGTGGAGTCGTCATCAATTATGGGGGTCTGATCTTCACAATTTTTGTATTGCAGCGCTGAGTTCGTCCTCTGTTACCGTAGTGAGGCCTCATCGATCTTAATAACCCGCTGCAATATTAATAATATCTGATAGCATTTCGAGGGTTATTATTTTTGCCTTGGGAGTCCCTATGCCGGAGGACAATGGTCGACGACCGCTCGGAGTGGAGCATGGGGTCTAGACAGCGGACACCATGACATGTGTATGGAAGATGTGTACAAATATGAGTCGATGTTTGAACTGTCAATAGTTTAGCGAATAATGCATGCACACTTGCGCACGAGGCCAGTTAATGACCGAG
>JAHBBA010000610.1:0-53718 GCA_018806925.1 Skeletonema costatum | reverse complement strand
GTCGTGTTCTTGCTTGCTACAACTTCTCAAGCATGATATTTATCAGAAATGCATCTTAATCTTACATATGTACCGTATGTACATATGATGTCTACTCTACCAACAGCTACCAGTCACCTTGCCTGTCTGATAGATAGATTATTTTAGTAGTGCCTGTCTGATGATAGATAGATTATTTTAGTAGCTGACATCTATCTATCTGAGCAGATTCCAGACACGCTTTTGCTCGTGTTGCATTTATGTAGGTAGCATGTCCGGTGCATTATTATCATGTCGGTGATTTAAGTGGGGTAGCTTAAAGCGCTGTGGGTGTTGGAAACAATTTTGGCAATCGGCACTTGGCCACAAATAATTATTTCCCGCCAGTTCACTCAGGGGGGTCTCCATCAACTTCTTGCAACAGGAGTATTTATCATCTCATCGAACAAGTGAGTAAGAAGATATAAAAATATATTGTAGTCTCCTCCAAAGCATGACTTCAACGATGAAATATTCCTGCTCTTGTCAATGGGTTTTGACAGTGGGTTCAAGCCAGCAGCGTTACAAATCTGCGAAGGAAATGTCGAACGAGCAGTGGAATGTTTGCTTAGGCGGCAATATCTCGGCGGGCGGCACAACTGCAAACTCTGGTGTTCACAACCATTCTTCACAATTATCACTGGTTCAATCGATGTTTCTCAATATAGCAATCCATGGGAAGATCTGCGTGTACAGTTATCGCTTTTGACCCTAGCATATAACTGCATCGGTCAATTTAATTATGCTTCGCCGGAAAGCTTTATCGATTCCACGCTATTGACCAGATCAATTAACGATGGAATTAAATTGTACAGTGAATTACGTGACAATAGTAGCAGTGGGGTAGAGCATTCCTCTGTGGAAGATATATTAGTTGCTTGCTCGGGAAGAGACAACATTATTATTTCATCCTTGAAGTTATTTCCCAACTCTCCTCGTCAGGGAGTCCTTTCAAATTCATCTTCGAACCAGCATATGGGCTTGCAGGCGTTACTAACACAATGCCAAATGGATTCATCAGAATTATATACTGCTGTCGTAATTACAAAACTCCAGAGACTGTACTTGTTATCCTTCCAACTCAGAGTGCTGCATCAAACTCAAACGCAAAATTCATACTGATAGATTCGCACCCACACGACCACAACAGTTGGCACCGCATTTTTCCAACTGGTAGCTATGCTCTTTTTTCATCCTTCATTATCAAGTCTCGTAAAGAGTTTAAGAGAAATCTTTCCAGTAACTGAGTTAGGTGATGGGGTCCCTGAATTGATGCAAATGATGTATAATATATTTTGATATTTATCCGTTTCAACTCTCGCGTGGATAGAATAGACGTGGTGACGAGTGACGAGTTGAGTGTTTATGAGCATGAACAAAAGTTGCGTTATAAATAGATAAACATACTACGAATGGGGTACTAAATCTACTGTCAACAATATTCTTTCTTGGCCAGGGGATAACAAGGGTGAACGATGCACAGCTGCCAATATATTTGCATCTGTGAAATCACCCTCTGATAAGTCTTCCCATGCTCGACCCATCAGTAGCACTGCATCTCCTTCCTTTGCCGATGTGACGGCTTCAGTGTTCAATTAGGTGGCACAATGATATCATTCGCAATACGTGTTATCATCTTCGTCCAAAGTATTCAGTGCATTGCGATCCACCAACCTACTATTACTGCTACTTGCCCATAACCCTCCACCTCATGAGGAATATATTCACATCCAGGACCAATGATACTCATTACCAATCGAACTGGAACGTGATCTGCATGCCATCTTGGACATTTGATTCCATTTTTACCAATGGAGGATACTATCCTTGCTTGGCATTTGATGTTGCTGTTATCATTGCCTGCAACTGCTTGAAAGTACGATAGTACATCTGCAAGGTGTTGAGTGATTTTCTTTGTTCCATCATTTGTATTCTCTGGTAGCAGAGTAGATTCTTTGCCAGCAGTGGTATCATCACGGCGTTGAGTAATAGTTGACATTGTTTCACAAGTTCTTGTGCACCAGTTGTAGCGTCATCAAATTGCACTGTGACGTCGTTCACCAGCTGATTTTGCTGTTCATTGTTCGTCCACTTTATTCTGCGCTGATGATAAGAAGTTGCTCCCAAAATGATGAGATGAGTTGTTATTATTACGATTGCTTTCTTCTTTCTCGCGACGTTGGTGTTACAAACTTATGCCATATATCAGGTGCGGATAGGAATGATTTCGATACGGCGTTTGTATGATGAAATATGGCATGACAATGATGTTGTTCTTGCTGCTGCTGCCTCATCTGCCGCCGTTATAGTCGATGATAATTCCGCAAGGAGCGGTTGACAAGGCCACGTCCCATGCTTCCGGCCTTGTGCATTAGGTATGCTTTTACTGATGCATAAGAAAGCAGGATTGTTTTCTTCCGAACTGAAAGGAAGTGATGCCAATTATTTGTAGCAAAGGTAGATGCAATACGATGCACCAGTGTATGATCCGGGTTGCTGCCGGCTATTGTCATGGTTGTGTTTGTAGTTGTGTTTGTTCTGCTCGCTTGCGTTGAACTGCACTCTTGGCAAAGGCAAAATGAGACTGCAGAAAGCATCAGAGAAAAAGTGGGACTCACGAGCCTGACCGCGTCATCATGACAACAGAAAAGATCGAAGATCGCCGCCCTCTTTCAATGATTCCTTTGCCATCATCTCTACCGCGGCCATAAAACAAGATGATGATGCAAAGAATACTCTTAAGCTCTCAAAGAAAGAGCAGCAGCAGCAACGGCCATCAGCCTCAGCTGCTGCCTCACGCCCATCACCCTCAGCCCTCTCCACCACCACAAGATCTTTTTCCGCCGCAGTAGTGGAGGACGATCCCAATGATGGCCGCTTCAGTATCCAGGGTACTTTCCGTGAAGGACGTTGCTACTTATCTTGATATGAGTTCTACGACTCCAATGGGATCCGCGAGTTTTGGATAGATGATGCCTTTTATGGTGAGTGATATAATAATGCTGCCGTATTAATTAGTTGGACACAATCATCACTTGTGCACATATTTGCAATTTATTCTTTCGATATCTTTTGTTGAATAATAATATGCCCACCATAAATCAAATATACCTTCTTTCTATCTCTATTCATTTGCAATAAACAATTAATACAAAGATTGGATCCTACGGTAATCCCACTCCCGAACACACTCCTACGGCCTGGGAATCCGAAACAATCGTCGAAAACGCACGTGAACAAATCGCCGCCCTCATCGGTGCCTCCCCCAAAGAAAAATCATCTTCACATCCGGTGCTACCGAAAGTAACAATCTAAGTATCAAGTGAGCTGCCCACTTTTATGGGATGAAGGGAACAAGAATAAGAAGCATGTGATTACAACCCAGACGGAACACAAGTGTGTTTTGGATAGTTTTGTCGATTTTTAGAACAGAGGGGTATGATGTGACGTATTTGCCTGTTTATGGAGGCTACTGGAATGGTGTGCATGGATGAATTGGAAAATGCCATGAGGGATGATACATTAACTGGTCAGTGTCATGGCAGTCAACAATGAAATTGGGACACGTCAACCTGTCGAAGAAATTGGAGCATTATGCCGCAAAAAGAAGATTTTTATTCCATACGGATGCTGCGCAGATGTTGGGAAAGCTTCCCATTGACGTAAATGCCATGAATATCGATTTAATGTCCCTTTCTTCTCATAAGATTTATGGTCCAAAGGGAGTTGGGGGCACTTTACGTCCGTCGTCGTCCTCGTGTGCGTCTTGAACCACTCTTTAGTGGTGGTGGACAAGAACGTGGTCTTCGATCTGGAACGTTGGCGCACACACTTTGTGCTGGGTTTGGAGCAGCGTGTGAGTTGGCTCAAAAGGAAATGGCCAATGATACTGCATGGATTCAATATTTGAGTGATAAATTGTGCAATGGGATTGAGGAGAGGATACCCATGGTGTCCAAGGAATGGACCATCCTGAATTGAGACACCCTGGATGCGTCAATTACTCATTTTCCTATGTGGAGGGAGAGTCCTTGCTCATGGCATTGAAGAATGTGGCCGTGTCTAGTGGATCGGCGTGTACTAGTGCGTCACTTGAGCCAAGTTACGTATTGCGTGCTTTGGGAGTGGATGATGAGTTGGCACATGGCAGTTTGAGATTTGGCCTTGGTCGATTCACATCGGAAGATGAGGTTGACTTTTTGTTGGATTTATTGGACGAGCACGTGGGAAGATTGAGAGAGATGAGCCCATTGTGGGAGATGGTTCAAGAAGGTATTGATTTAAAGTCAATTCAGTGGAGTCAGGATGCTCATCATTGAGGATCTTATCTCGAAGTGATTTGAAGATGTGGAGGTGTTTGTGATTTTGCTTTATGTAGATCTAAAAGTTGAGTTATAACTTAAAATCAAAGTGTCTCTTTGTCCACGACACGTAAGGGATGTTCTTTGACGGAAAAAGGGTAACCTTGTAGGTCAATCTTTCGAAGCGCGAAGTCCTCATCTCCTTCTTTGATCATCGTCAGGATTTCCTCGCAATGCTCCTTTGTCAGTTTCTTGCATCTTTGAGCACAAGAGTCTCGAGATGACGACATCTTGCACAGAGATTGACGATTCCTCTACCACTCAGATAGTCCTTTGCTGCGCTATATCCCCACGATAATTTGTATTGAAAGGTTTTCAGGTTTGGGGCAGGAGCTCGCGATGGCAGAGAGTGCACTATCAGCAAGATAGTAAATAGAGCCATTGATTCGCAAATCAAGGAGCTTCCCTGTAGATTGTTTTGGAACAAATGAAGAGGGTGGTGATGAGAAAGGATGGCGTCAAACAGAGGACACAAAAATGTAGCAAGAACACACCTCCCATAGCTTGCGCCATATTCGTGATTCCGGTATTTGAGATGTGCCACATTTCAATATTGATTATTGCATTGAGCTTGGTGAAATTCTCAGCAATCGCGACGATGTGTTTCGTCTTTTAGCTTGGGTCCAGTCGACCAAGTGCTCCCCATTTCGAACGTTTCCAAATGGGGAAGCAATTTTGCCATTTTGGATATGCTGGTCTTCGATAGCTGTAGACTATGGTGTGGCATCATAATGCGCTTCAAAAATGCGAACTGTGGTCGGGCGAGGAGCTTCAAGAAGGTTGTCATGTTCAACTTTCGCGATTTGTTGGTGAGGCCGCAACTGTCATCCAGCTTCGTCCACAAAGAAGGGATGCGACTTGTAACGAGCCAAGACTTGCAGACAAGAGAAACTGTATTTACGAGCTCTCTTCCATTGAGAAACTTCAAGATTCCAACAAATGTTTCTTCAGGAAATTGAATCGTAGTGAACTGCTCGGGCTCGGGGTCTCCCTCTCCTTGCTTTCCTACGCCTTCGGTAAGTTGGAACCGAAATGCAATCTGTGCACTCTGTCCCTCCGATTCACTTTTGCGTGCAAGAATGTTTGAACGGTTGTCCAACTCAGCGATTACAAGAGGAAAAGCTTTTGCCAACTTCTTAGCAGAAGGATGCTGCTTAGTAGTTCCTTCTGGGAGGAGGGTCAGCAAAGCATCTGCGATATTTCGTGAAGAAATGCTCGATGATAAATCGAGAGATGCAAGAAGCGCATTTGGTGCGTTGCGGGCCGCATTTGATGCATCCATCGCCGACGCGATGGCATCTTCTGCCTTCCTCTTTGCTGCTCGCTTTGCCGGTGGCTTAGACATGATACAATGTTGTAGATTGGGATTGAGTAGGTGGTTGTAGCAATGGAGTTGATGCTTTCTGAGCAATGCTGCAATTAGGAGAAGGTGGTGGATGGATGAACAATGACTGGGCAAAAATACAGGTGATTCTTTTCCACTATACATACCACAGAAGAGCGGCGGCGGCAGCAGCGAAGGAGGAGGCAAGAGATATGAATGATAGCGGCGCAACGTTGGAAAGGAAAGAAAGTGAGTCATTTTTGAATGAACAGAACATCACTGCGTTCAAGACGAATATTCTTACCAAGAATATCGCTTTCTTTGACCGCTGCGGCGACGGTGGTGCTAGGCAGATGCAGATGAAAAATATCCTGGCTTTGCAAATACAGCACCAATGCTGGGTTAGAGATGGTCGCTGTGAGTATCGGCGAGGATGTTCTTTGCCGATGCAGGTTTGGAGTGTCGGGTCGAGGTCGTCGGCGGATGCTCTTTGAGTGAAAAGCAAAAGGCAAAAACATTGACTCGACTTCAAAGAAAAATTGGCGTGCCTAAATCAAGCTCAAGAGGATTGGAGTTGAAGTTTACCGTCGGGCACTCTCGCGATTTTATGATTTTTACGGGCTCCCCCCTTTTCCGCCCGCACACACGTATCTAGAAGATCGCTAACAAAATCAACGGATGTCCGACGTCTTGCCCCACCACCACAAATGGTTGCAAATCCGAAAAATGGTCTTCCACATTGCTCTACTTACCCGTCCTCGGTCATTAACTGCCTCGTGCGCAAGTGGGCATGCATTATTCGCTAAACTATTGACAGTTCAAACATCGACTCATATTTGTGTAGGCCACCTGCCTCTGAAGTGAACACATCTTCCATACACATGTCATGGTGTCGCTGTCTAGACCCCATGCTCCACTCCGAGCGGTCGTCGACCATTGTCTCCGGCATAGGGACTCCCAAGGCAAAATAATTACTCTCGAAATGCTATCCGATATTATTAATATTGCAGCGGGTATTAAGATCGATGAGGCCTCACTACGGGTAACAGAGGACGAACTCGGCGCTGCATACAAAAATTGTGAAGATCATGCCCACATAATTGATGACGACTCCACCGGACACGTCTGGGGACTTTTAAATGGAGGAAGGACAAGTTATCACCATGGACGGTAGCTGTTGGGCGATTCGAGTCGAAGAATGCAGTAGACCTGGCAAGAAAAGCTAATCAACAGCCTTTGGAATATCCACTACGTATTATGATGAGTGATGATATGAAAAACAAATGATCTGGTGACGCAGGAGGAGGCGCCTCAGTACATAATTTACTTCCCCAGTTGATAAAGTGTGGTGCAGTTGAGAAGAGTGCTGCCAAAATCAACTGTGTGATGCATGGTCTCAACAAATGCTTAGAATCGGCCCGACAAGACACGTTTGGTGGGCAGGGTGTCAACAAGCGGACACCATTCCAGCTCTTGTTTGTATTCAATCAGCTGTGGAAAGCCATTAAGGAGGAAGGAGGTGGCAAGAAATATCTGGACAGTATCTACTCCGTTGTTGTCAACAAGCTCTTGAACGACGGGGATTGGCAGTGTGAGGCGAAGAAGAACTTTAAGCAGGCGTTCCAAACTTTCGAAACACAACTCCAACAGTTGGAAGAGCTTGATGGTGATAAGGGTATAGATGACTTGGTTGATTTTATTACTGAGACTCCTTCCAACATCTCAGATCCAGTGTTTAGCCGATGGAAGACAATGATGAGTTGCACACGGGTAGTGCTTCAGTATTGAACGCAGATTTACTTCGTAGCTGTTGCAATCAAACAAAGAGAGATTCATCAAAAGAAGCACTCCTCATATATTTGCATACTTGCCTCAGCTTTGTTGTCACTTATGAAGGAGAAGGATACAACGAACGTGAATGCCTACTACAAACCCGGTGACAAAGATATGTGTATGGCTCAAGAGTTTGACGACACCCAATATCTAGTAGAAGAGCAAGCCTTGCCACCCTTGGAGCGTGGCGACACGCCAGTATTCTATGCCATGCTACTGCTCTTTCAAGCATTCGGTGAAGCTTATTTTGATGACCAATTTCACTTTGTTATGAAGGATGACCCTGTCTTGGGTGAGGGTTCATTCGGCCAGACATCACGCTTTTGTGTGGAAAGGCTTTATATAATGCACAAACTTTTGGCTGAGTTGGAGAATGATGGATGGAAGACAAAGATTCAGTTTAAGGCGTACAAAAGGGCTCTTATAGGCGTTAGTAATCTGGAATACTTTGATAAGATGGCAAAGGTATTCCTAGAACGCTTTCGATTTGTGTTTGATAAGCATTTGAGGCCTTGTTGGACTTCGGACTCCATTCTACATTACATCCTCGGTGGGAATCAGGTTCTTGCGAATGAGTTTGCTCGCTGGTTAGTTGATTATAAGAGGATGAGCAGCGACGACGAAGAGCCCTACCAATTTACGAACCAGATCATTGACATGGGTGCTATTCACTACCGAACTACGGCACAGAAGAATGTGAGGATAAATGTTGAAGAATGCATGAACTATTTGACGGCAGATGCGGACCCAGCTGCAATCATGCAATCTGACTTTGTGAAGTCACACTGGGATCTTATAGAGGAGATGGGCACGTTTGAGTATATTGAGGATACAATCAGCCTCTTCGACGATACTACTTGGGGACACGTTGACTTCGAGCCACTACTAGAGGCAGTATGGAACGAAATTGCAATACATGCTTGCCACCAGCAGCGTTGCGAAAACTATGTCCAACGTAAGTCACATTTTGTCTTTGCTTGTGTTATTATTACTTCAACAAACCATACTCACTCTACTATTGCTCCCAGTTGCTGCCTTAGTTGCCAAAACATCCGTCGGCGAAGTCCGTCGTACACTCCGAGCTATCATCCTCTCCACCATCATCCGACCGTTTCACCAATGGGCAAAACAAGTACTCGCCGAGCGCAACCCCGACAAACCACCACCCCGACGTGTGGAAGGGGCGGCTCGTGGAGAGCTCCTCGTTAAATTCATGCGTAAATTCAGTAACAAGTTAGAGAGAGCGAAAAGATTAGCAGAGGAGAGAAATATCGACATAAAAGCTATACAACAGAAGCTTGTTAATCAAAGTATGAAGACAAGTGCACATCATAAGAACAAAAACATGAACGTACTCCTAGAGGCTCTTACGGTGGGGAAGAGGAATATAACGAAGTCCGAGGAGGCAGCGGGGTACATTGACAAACCGGTTATTATGAGCGATGGCATCACAATCACCTTTCTTTCAATGAATAGATCATGCAAGAATTGCAAGAGCGCTTGGACGAAGAGGAACGCCATGTGGAAGAAGAAGGAGTTCCATCATTGTGAAAGCGAGGGATGCTGTTTGGCTGCTGTACATGCAGAGTTGAAGGAGCGAAATATCAAGCTATCCAAGAAAGATCTTACGTTCAAGACAATTGGACAGAAGAGGCACGAAATCCGTGCACATGTCGCCAAAGAAGTAATGGTAGATGAAGGTAAGGGACAGCATGGATTCGTTATCACGGATGTCAAGGACTTCGTGCCAAAGGCAAAGCTTATGGAAAGCATTAAGCAAATGCACCTGGATTGGCTCAACGAGAAGAAGGGTCTAAGCACATGAAACATGCATTACTTTGCATAAACATCAAAAATGCATAAATTCAAATGTCATATAATTGAACTATCAATAGTTTAGCGAATAATGCATGCCCACTTGCGCACGCAGTTCATTCTAACACATAACAGGTGGGGCAAGGTCGGTCACTACTTTTTGAAAGTCGGAACATGTCTCTTCATGTGGGGGCAAGGCATTGAATTTTGCGTCTAGCGAGTATCTAGCGATCGCCCCCTTTTTGACCGAAAAAAGACAGGGAAAGGGGGCCCCCAAAATTCGCCCGACGAAATCATAAAATCGCGAGAGTGCGCAACGGTAAAGTTTGTTATCATTACGTCATATTCTCTCTCGTGCACTTGAACAACTCTCCCGAGAAGTATGGTGCCTCTAACATAACACTAGCTGCAAGTAAATTGACATAAATATTTGAAGTACATTAAGATTAAGTTCCTAACAAAGCGCAACAGATGGGCCAGATTGCGCGAGTAGCTCAGTATTCGTCTCCTTGCACATAATAGATTTAAGCAACAGCCTCGGCCTCAGCCTTAGTCTCAGTAGCCACCGGCTCAGCCACAGCTACAGGCTTTTCAACAGCTTCACTCTCCTCAGCTTGTGCCTTTTCAGGATTACTCTCGTCAACCTGTTCCACATCCTGCTCTTCACTTTCCTCGGCCGGGAACTTTTCGTCTTCCCCTACGAAGCTACTTTCAACTTGAGGAACAAATGTCCAATTGTATAGATCAGGTGCAGCAGCGCCCACCAGCATAGTAGCAGCTGTGAAGCAAAACGTGAGAACGCCCAAAATTTGGTATGGCCAGGCAACGTATCCACCATAGTGGCCGAAGACGCTCTCTCCTTCGGAATTTGTTGCAACAGCACCAAGGACAAATACAACAATGAGGACTGGAGGGATTACGTGCTTGATAAGTACGCCCCAGATGAAAGGCATGTACCCAATCTGTTTCTTGATCTTCTCGACGTAGTCTTGGACGTTCTTGAAGTAAAGAGTATATAAAAGCTCCTTCCAGCTGCGCTGACTCTCCTCTGGCATGGAATCTCTCGTTTTCTTGAGCAAAAAAAGAGTCACCGCCATACCAGTCAAGTAGAAGACGAACAATGTAACAAATCCACCCAAAAGAGCATTCCCGTCCGCGGGAATACCAAACCAAACACCGGAAGCAGCAATGATGGATCCGAACGTCGTGAATATGTATGCGAGCATGGTCTTTGAGCCAAGCTCTTCGCATTGCTGCTCTAACCCAGCGATCCAACCTACGGCAACACATTCAAACAATCCCACAATAATCTGTCATATTCATATGCAAATGTCCATGAGAACTTGAAGGTAAGTGAAACTTGTATCCAAAAACTGGCTCATGTCTCATCAGATACGTTGAAGACTTACCACAAGGAAATTGATGTAAAAATCAAACACATCGAGAAAACGAAATCCAGCATCAGTGGCATAGAGAAGGCCGGTCAAGAACCCGAGTACACACCACCCTGACACGATCTGCTTCCTGGAGAGGTTGGCTCCAGGAACAGAGTCGGCTGTTACTGTAACTACCGCATCTGTCAAGGCAAATGCACTATCTATTCCAAGAAGGAAGAGGGTGAAGAACAGCAACCGGACCCAATGGATGCCTCCTGGGAGTGTAGCCAAGACGACAGGATAGGCACCAAATAACAAACTGGGTCCAGAGACTGCAACTTGATCAAGTTCTACCCCTTCTTCATAGGCCAAATATCCTAGCCCAGCGAAGACAGCAAATCCAGCGATGAACGAGAAGAGACTGTTGCATACCGATATGATGATGGAGTTCTGAAAGGCTGGTCCATCTCTTGGACAATAACTCCCAAAAGCGGTGAGAACACCCTGTAGAAGAGAAGAAGAGGAAAATTATTATATGAGTACATATTTGAGCAGCTGGCAAAGCGATAACATAACATGAAGAATGCAAGTAGTGACTTACAAACGTCACTCCTACAGAAAAGAAGATTTGAGATACAGCACGAGACCAACACTCAGGTTGGTTGACCAACACACTCATGTCCCACTCTCCGATGTAAGCGTTAATGCCAACTGAAGCTCCAGGAAGACTCACAGCCCTGCCAAGGAACACAAAGATTAGAATAGCTGGTAGACCCATCGTAAAGTATGTCACTTTTCCTGTCGCCTCAATCCCCCAAGCAAGACAAAGCCAGACAACAAACCATGTAACGGCAATGTAGCCAACATTTGCCCAAACCATACGTGTTGGAAGGAAGTCAGCCCCTAGAGTTTTCTCCCCAATGATTTCTTCCAGAAAGTAGGAGTATGCTTCTGAACCAGTGGAGTCCTCCCAGATTGCTGCGTTCCTAAAGCTGTCAAAGAAGGCGTTGATGACCCAAGCAATCAATGGTGCATAGTAGGTGACGAGCACCCAAGCAGCAATGACACTCCCGAGACCAACTCCTTTCAATCTTCTATGGATTGAACCAAAGACGCCCACGTCACCGGTCTGATGATATTGCCCCAAAGAGACCTCAAGTGTCACTAGAGGGATGCCAATAAAGAGCAACGCCAATATGTAAGGAATGAAGAATGCACCGCCGCCGTATTCGTAGGCCAATGATGGGAAGCGCCAAACGTTTCCAAATCCAACTGCAAAGCCGACCGCCGCCATGATGAAGGCTATCTTTGACCCCCATCGGTCTCGTGTGGTAGCCTCTGTTTGATCGCCCATGTTAGGGGGGGTGCAGCCCCTAGTAAAATCTTTAGTCACGAGTGGTTCGCGGAAAATAGTTTTGTCAAGCTTTTTGATTTTTGCCGCCGAGCCAGCGAAATTTTTGACGATGGCCAAAATTGTCCATCGCCATTTCGGAGCTAGAAATACCCCCGTTCTGCAGCTTAATCTTTGTTAGTACTGCATCTAGAGTTATGAAATTCAATAGGCGCATAGACCATACCCCCGTGTATGCGCCCGGCGAGTTTGGTGGTCGCAAGTGCTCACCCCACCGAGAATAAGCTGCATAACACACTCATTTTCATGACAAAATCGACGATGAAAGCCACTATGGTGCTATTAATAGAGGATCAACATAATGCAAACAAAGAATATCCACACTCATCGATGCTAGGGACCTAGGATGATGCCATGGTGGCTCGGCAGTGGCTCTAACGGACCGGTATGGCTTCGTCGGCGACATACCGATCGACTCACGATGGGCCGAATCCGCTCAAAAACCAGAGGGAGAATTGCATTATTGGAATGAATAATAGACATACAGCAATCACCCTCATAACAACCACTTCATATGAGTAATTGGCGCCTGGTGGTAGCTTGTTCCGGTGGTTGTAATGAAGTGGGGTCATAATAATCAATTATATCATGCAAAAATATGAAACATCAACTCAGCTCAGAATATATCATTATGGCGTAATATGGAAGCCAAGGGCATATCATACCCCAAACAACCGCACCCGTCGATGGTATTGATCACTATGGATATCCCAGTCGATTGGTGTTGGATCTAAATGACGATAGCCATGCAATAAGCTCGCTCTACCGCTCTGACGAAATAAAAAAACACAACAAATTTGCAGCGCTAATTTTGGTTTTGTAGAATTGGAGACTATCCACACCATTTAAATGTGCAAACTCGCTTCCAATATAGTCTAGCTAGAGCAGATTATCTTTATATGCTATTTGTAACAGAATGGAATGTGATATGAACAATCTTCCCCTTCACAGAACATCAAATCTGACTCAACGCACGCAGGCATTCATCACTATTTCAGGATAATAAGACGGCTACAAACCCCATTCAACCCTACAGCACTCTTCTATTGCTTACCATTGGTGATGGTACGCAGCGTTTGCGGTCGAATAGCTCATAATGTGGACGTCATATGCCCAAAACATGAAAAATCGATAATTTTGATGGCTCAAATTTAATAACTCATGAGCATATATTAGAGCGCTTCAGTAACCTACGACTATACCATGGTGCGCAAACGTGTTCGCAATATACGTCCTACGAGATGTGCTTATTTTGGTGTTACTGAATGATTATTTGCTTCAGATATTGTGGAATATAATCCAAAATTGTGGTGTGCACGTCGTCATCGATCAGCACCGATGACATGATCTGTCTCGCCCGCCTGTCTTCAAACACACCAAAAGAGTCGCGCAAATTCATCCAACAGGTTATTCAAAGGAATTGGTGCACTGTTTTGGTGCTTAAACGTTTAATGTTGGCGGTGATATCGATTATTCGCTATTTGAGCGGAAGTCGAGTGGCTCAAAATGTATGTTTTTGAGTGTAAAAATAATAAGAGGAGGTTGATGCTGCAGAGAAAAGCCCAACATGGCCATTCATACTATATAGGATGGGATAACGGAGATCTTTTAATGTAATGATGTATATTGCTGCCGTATAGGGGGCGAAGCCATTGTATTCATCATTGTGGCATGTTTTGAAGAGCACAGTAGATGGTGTTTGGCGATAAGTACCAATTCCGCCGTTTCGCTAACAAGTTGGCGCCATATTTGACTCGACTCATCCTGCCATTTCAATCCCACGAAGCCCAAAAGTGCCCCTATGCGGAGGCTGATATCCACACAAGACAATGATATAACACCACCAAACTTTGGGGATCTCTAATGGGGGTATATATGAAGGTTTTTGATCAATAATGGATGAAATAAAATAGGTTTGAAATTTGAATATCTGGAGTTGCATCCCCCCTACCCATGTTGTTACTTATTATTCACTATGTATCACTTCACAAGCAGACCTTGTTGTGCTGTTGAGATGACTTTTTATGACATGGCCTAGGTAAAAAGGCTGGTAGTAAATTGATTGGTTGACGAACACATTGAAGATTGCTTGAGAGAGAAGCGCAAGATGTCATTTTGCAGCCTGCAAGACGACTGCGTCAGTAGAATCTAAAACATATTAATTTAGTTAGTACCGTTGTCAGTAATCTGTCCCCGGCGTGCGTGCCCCCTTCCCTCATTAGCAAAACTGCCCACGCCACTTCGATGCTTTTGCTCTTGCAATACAATAAATCTTTAACACGCTGTCATTATCTATCTCTCATATAAAATCACAACTACAACCATGGAAATATCAGATGAAGCCCTCGATCAAATTGCAGCCCGGTTCAAGGCAGGCGTGACTGTCAAAGACCGCACCTATCGCCTCTCCAAGTATCCCTCTTGCTTTGTCGGGAAAGAGGCTGTCGACTTTATGATCAACGATGGTCTCACAACATCACGTGATGAGGCAGTGCAGCTTGGCCAATGTATCATGGCAGAACTGGGTATATTTGAGCATGTGACAAGAGATCATGTGTTTGCGGACGAATATCTGTTCTATTATTTTGTTGATCGAGGCGACGTGGCACAGAATCCAAGTACCAGGAAGAAGTTCAGCTGGGCAGATTATCTCGCCCCAACCAATTCAGTTAGTAACAACCTACAACCAGATCTACCGCTTCCTGACCTCGAGTCGGTTGCAACAACCGATGCTCATGTAGCCACAAGTTTTTGGCCTTTGGACGAACACAATGTAGAGTTGCTCAACAACGTGCATCCTACTAATTGGGTAGATCCCCAAGCAAAGAACAATAAGTATGATTTGGTGGTAATTGGCGCAGGTGCTGCAGGCTTGGTCACATCTGCAGGAGCCGCCGGGGTGGGGGCAAAGGTGGCATTGATTGAAGAGAGTTTACTTGGTGGAGATTGCCTAAATGTTGGATGCGTGCCTTCAAAGGCCCTCATTCATGCTGCTTCACTTGCACACTCTCTAAAAAATACGCAGCATCTTGCCGATTCTGGAATATCCATCAATGGCAACGTACAAATTGATTTCCCAAAGATCATGGAGAGGGTTAGAAGAATTCGTAGTGAAATAAGCCCAAATGATTCTGCTGAGAGATTCACAAAGCTGGGCGTTGAAGTCTTTCTTGGCAGAGGAAAGTTTGTTGACAGCAATAGTGTTATAGTCAATGGGAAAGTTTTGAACTTTAACAAAGCAGTGATTGCAACAGGAGGTTACCCATCATTGATTCCCATGCCTGGACTTAAGGAACTACACCATCTCAACACAAATCCTGGACATGAGCCACGTCCCTACGTCATGACAAACGAGACATTTTTCAACATGACTAAGCAGCCAAAGAACTTGGTAGTTATCGGGCCTGGCGTGATTGGAATGGAAATGGCTCAATCCATGCAGCGGCTAGGGACACAAGTAACTGTCTTGGGGAGATCTGGTAGAGTTTTACCAAAGGAAGATGAAGATCATGCGTCAATAGTGCAAAGCCAACTGGAAAAAGATGGAGTTGAGTTTAGACTGAGTGTTACAGAATACGTTTCTGTAGAGCTTACCGGCAACGTTGTTGATGGATTGCCCGAAATGACCTTCAAAATCAAAGAAAAGGGAACTGATTCAATTACAGAGTTGGTTGTGGATGCAATCTTGGTTGCAACCGGTCGCCGTCCCAACGTTTCTGGCATGGATTTAGATAACGCCGGTGTTGAGTATGACGTCCGAAAAGGAATCCTAGTAAACGACAAACTGCAGACGTCAAATTCCAAGATTTACTCTGCTGGAGATTGCTGTTCAACGGCGTTCAAATTTACTCACGCGGCTGATTTCATGGCCAGAGCTGTCATCAGAAACGCCTTGTTCTTTGGCAAAGAGAAAATGTCCAACCTGTTAATTCCGTATGCAACCTACACGGAACCCGAGATTGCTTCGGTTGGTCTTTACGGGAAGGACTGCGAAGCCAAAGGAATCAAATACGCAACATATGAGAAGCATTTCAGCGACAATGACCGTGCCATCTGTGAAGGGGACAAAGTAGGTATGGTCCGGATCAGAGTGGAAGAGAAGTCGGATAAGATCGTTGGTGCAACAATCATTGGTAAGAATGCTGGAAACCTTATTTCTGAGATCACACTTGCCATGCAATCAAATGTTGGGCTTGGAAGTATTGCTACTGTCATTCATCCGTATCCAACCTATGCTGAGGCGATTCGACAATCTGGTGACCTTTACAACAAGACGAAATTGACACCAAGTGCCAAGACGCTTCTGAGGGGTATCATCAAAGTACAGCGCTTCTAATCTTGCTCGTTGTAAGATGTAACGAAGCTGTAAGCGTCGAAGCAAAGACAATAAAGTTGAAAATTGTAAATATTAATCTTCTGTGTTCTATCAACAGACTTCTATCACCATTTCTTGCCAATGAACTGATGCATATCTTATGAACCAGTTGGTGGATTGATATTGTATCTCAACCATTATCAATCTCATCAGAACAACATAACATGTAATTACATGGCATCAATCATAAACTGAAAATCTCCAGAAAGCACCCGTTTCGTACAAACCTTCACATCATCTTCCCCACTCTTGGCCCTAAATCCATCATTTCGACATCCAGCCATGGCCCTTCGTTTCTTCGACGCATCACTCTCATCAATCCCCTCTTTTAAATCCAAATTCCCTGCTCCTTGTGCAGCTAAAAAGACATCTTCTGTTCCCATGGTCTGTGCTTTTTCTAACCGTTCCTTCCATGTCGTTTGCCAATCTTTGTCTGTGACTTCATCGTAGTCTCCTGTTTCATCATTTAGTACATATCGTGCATTGGCTAGTTGAGGTATTGAGAGTGCTGCTGCTGTGGCGAATGTGTTGGAGAGGAAGGATCGACGTGAGGAGTTTTCTGTCACTGCTGCTGCTGGCTTGTTGTTGTTTGATGAAGGTGTAGTTCCAAAGCCCTCTACTGATGATGAGAGTAGGCTCAGTGCAATGATGCAAAGTGAAAGAGGAGAGCAAGACGATGGCATAGTGAAAAGATGATTATGTAATTATTGCGAAGTAGTATTGTAGACAAGCGATAGGCTAAATTTATGGCGAGGAGCAAGGAAGCAACAAGACAAGAGCAAGCAAAGTTGTATCGAAGGCTAGTACGTCATAGGGATAATTGAAATGGGGCTACCCAATGATAATCAAATAGAGGCAGCTCTTTTCTAAATTTGTTGATGAATCACTCTCATTTCAATCATCAACTATGTCACTTGTGCATCAATCTCTTCGACTCTCATAAGATCCATTGTTCAATCTATTCTAATAAACAACGCAACAATCCAAAATGGTAGCCAAGACGACACTCATCAGCCTCTTACTGGCATCCAGCACATCTGCATTCGCTCCTCTTCAAATGCAAACGACCACAAGCCGCACCACACAACTCTCCGCCACAAAGAACAACAACAACAACATTGAAATAGCCGCAGCCACATTCGCCATCGCCTCCTCCCTCCTCCTCTCCCCCCTATCCGCCTCCGCCGACGGTCAAACCAAAGAATTCAAACTCCCACCAATCGATCAATCCGACAAATCCCGATGTGTCCTCAACTCCAGTAAAATGGGTCAAGCAAATGCCGCACGTGACAAGCTATACGATCTACGTGAATGCCCCCTCTCCGGAGTCAAAGGAAACGAGTTTGATCTAAGCGGAGTCATCATGACCGGTACAGATGTATCCAAGGCCAACTTTCGCGATGCACAATTCTCCAAGGGATATTTGAGAAATAGCAACTTTGACGGAGCAGACTTTACCAATGCAATTGTGGACCGTGCCACGTTCAAGGGGAGTTCGTTGAAGGGAACGATATTTGCTAATGCGGTCTTGACGGCGACTAGTTTTGAGGGGGCGGATGTGGAGAATGCGGATTTTACGGATGCGTATATTGGGGACTTTGATATTCGGAACTTGTGTAAGAATCCGACTTTGAAGGGGGAGAATCCGACTACTGGGGCGGATACTAGACTTTCTGCGAACTGTATCAATTAGATGAGTGTGAGATATGGACAATAGGGGACTTCTGTTGGTGACTTGCAATTAAACAACCGTTATCTCTATCCTAATAAAGGCTTCTTTTCTTTCTTGGCAACACCTCTTTTATTCTTTCTGAGGAGGAATCAGTTGCTTTAGGATGTCATTCACCCCATCTATTGTTCGTTTGGCTGCCTCCAACCTCGCAAGTACACTCGTCATCTTCAATACATCACTTCGTGTAGGTTGATCATTCCCAGTTATAGAGAGTCCATCTAGCAACATCCATATGACGTAAGAAAGTCGGTGAGCTCGTCGAAGTGGAGAGTACTTGGATGAAGATGCTGCTACCTGATCAACACGCACAAACGGACTTTTGAACGAAGTGCCAATGTTACCTCCTGAATTATCCAGTGATGTAGCAGCACCTTCCAACAAGAAGTCTTGTGGCCAATCATCTCGCTTTGGTAGTAATCCCATCAGTTGAGATGGCAGAGGCACTGAGGCTGAACTAACCATGGAAAGAAGCCGAAGCATATTGTCCAAACTGCGCCATAGATGATATTCCATCATTTGGACTGCCTCCACTGATGTGGAAGAAGGAGTTGATGAAATAGACGACGATGGTTCTGGAAGAAAGAATAATGAAGAATCCTCAGTTTCAGAGAACAAATCCTCCTCGGCGGAGGGTGTTTGTGCTCTTGCCAGACTCTTCCAATACGTTTCGAGTGATTGTGTTGTGACTGAATCTGCATCATTCAATGCCCCGTATGCAAATTTATCATAGTTCATCAGCTGCACGACGCTCATGTATGCATCTGCTTTAGGAGGGGAATTTACTTTCTTGGTGGCATTACTATCAGTTGGTTTTGCCTCTAAAGCACCTTCTATATTGTTGGGTCGCTTCGGTTTCTCTTCTAGAAATATTGGGAGGCATTCAAATTGTCGACAGCGCAATGAGTCTGCCACTGCTGCAGCCCTGGCGGCTCCACTTACAGCTGCGGGACTTGATAGTGGATTATTGTTGTCGTCATTTTCATCATTCTCACCACTACGATTCCTACTAGCATCATGACTTGATAAAAACGAAGCACTCGACATCAACGCCTTATCAAAATACATCCTCATCAACTCATCATCCGGTGCAAGTTGTACATTGGTACACAAATATGGTGACGTCCCCGGCTTGGATGACAAATTGTGAATACGAATCTTTTCAATGGCCTGTACTGCAAGAACGATTCGTCCGTCTTCATCGTGGAATCGACGATCTGTGATGCGGAGGAGTGTCCCGTGAAGGCCTTGAGAAGAGTTTAGTTCGGATTGGATACCATTATATGATTCCATGTTGTCAATGGTTGGATGAGTTTCGTCTTGTGTTGATGATTCTGATGCAACAGCAGTAGTAGTAGTAGCAGAAGACGATGATGAACCGGGTAGAAACACATGTGCAAAGTACCATGGGGCTGGACCAGATAGAATAGAATGAAACATGTGGCAATGCTGAGGATTATGAATGTTCCATACGAATTGATATCCTGGTAGTATTGCTGCACTGTCGGCAGTTTGGATTCCGTCATGTGATGTTATTGTTGGTAGGTTCCGTAGAGTTGTGTGACCATATGATAGAGTATTGGGTGACGTAGATGACTGCATAGGAGACAATGCTGCCGCAGCTGGTGCCGTCGATGAGGATGATGATGCTGCAGAATTTGGCTCCTTGTAATACACCTTTTGCAATTCTCGAACCATTTCCATCCTCCGTGCACGATCTTGATCACTCTCAAGTTCTGAAAAGGGTGCTGCGTCCTCATTGTAATTCTTTGGAGGTTGCTGTTTTCTATTCGGATCGCTTTCGAATATATCGTCAAAGAGAGAGTCATGGAGTTCTGATGAAGTTCTGTGACGATGAAATAATGAACTTTTGTAGTGAGTGGAGACGAATCCAGATGCCCCTTCGCCATGGAGAAAAGCTAGCAAGCACAAGGACCTCTTCATGGTTTTCCTTCTCTGTAGAATCACCTCATTGTAGCTGCTGCTGTCCGTCGTCGTAGTGTGCATCATCATTGCGTATCAAACCGAACAATATGGTAAGATCTTTGTTGAATGAAGCGTACTCACTTAGCTTAGGCAAAGCGTCATCATGGCGGCAGGCGGCAGGCAAATTCTCATTCGTTCTGCGTTCTGTGTTCTGCGGATCTCCGGAAAATGCAGTCCACAGTCCCCAGTCTCCCAGTCCCCAGCCAGTCCATCGTCCACTGTCAGGCAGGCAATAGTGAGAGGTTGCTCTTGATACTTCTTGATAACAAGTTAGTCCCAGAGGCGCTGCTGTCCTCCTCGTCGACATTATTGCGGAATTTATGATGAGCGTAAATAACAATGAGCCAGGTACCAACATTTGGTCAAACCCGAAGGCGGTGCTATCATGCGCATCGTTGATAGGTGAATTAATAATGAACGCAAATAATATCAATGAGCCAAATACCAGCATGAACATGTCGTGTTGTGCGTCGTGCGGCACCGCTGAAGGTGATGAAATCCAATTGAGGACATGTACCGCATGCAAATCTGTGCGATATTGTGGCGTTAAATGCCAGCGGGATCATCGACCGAAACACAAAAAAGCATGCAAGAAACGAGCGGCTGAATTACGTGATGAGTTGTTGTTTAGGCAGCCTGAAAGCACACATCTTGGCGATTGTCCTATATGTTTATTACCGCTACCGATTAAGGAAGAACAAATTACCATGGTGGGTTGCTGCAGCATAAATATCTGCGATGGTTGTATGTATGCCAATGGAGTACGCGAGAGAGAAAAAGGGCTTGAACATAAATGCCCTTTCTGTCGGGACCCCTTTTTTGTTGTCTCGAGACAACCATTGGGTCAGTTCCGGAGCCACTAGCATGAAAAGAGTTGAAAGCGAATGATCCGATGGCATTGTGCTGCATGGCCGATGCTCGCTACGAAGAGGGGAACTACGTGGACGCCTTTGAATATTTGACGAAGGCGGCTGGATTGGGCGATGCAAGAGTCACATTATAAACTTTCAAAATTGTATCTGAATGGGGAAGGTGTTGAGAAGGATGAGAAAAAGCAAATTCACCATTTGGAGGAGGCTGCAATTGCAGGTCATCCCTATGCAAGACTGTGTCTAGCATGCTACGAAGATGATATCGAAAGGTTTGATAGAGCAGACAAGCACCTTATCATTGCCGCAAACCTTGGACTTGACGAATCAATACAATCGCTGAAGGATTGCATTGAAAAGGATTTTTCAGCAAAGAGCAGCTTGCCGCGGCTCTTCGTGGACACGAAAGCTGCCGTAGATGCAATGAAAAGTCCCCAGAGGGAGGCGGCAGAGAAGCATCAGCTCGAAGGATGGAGAATAACGGGATTGCCAAGGATACAGCTCTCGCAGCAGCAGTATCAGTAGGAAGGCGTCTGAATGAAGAGCTTACCCAGGATGCAATAATCGCAGCAGTACAATCAGCTCGACGCCGGGAGAATATTTCTTCTGTACATTGAATTCAGAGAGCGTGAGGAGGGGAAAGTTATGATTCGACTGTGAACAAGCAGATTTGGCTTTCCATCGGGGCAACCTGTCCTTCAGGTTTCAGGAGTTGCTTTGTTTTTGATCAGATGCTTTAGCAAGAACCTAATGAGGCATCTAATTTCATTGTTGACCTCGAAAATGCCAATCATGTTTGCCTCTATCTTGGGCCAAAAGCAAACTAGAGCGCAGTTAAACCTCAAATAACACAAAAACTTATTAAATTAACTCTTGAATAGGCCAAAAAGTACACTCCAGGGACATTTATCGACTTTCAACAAAAACAGGCATGTGTAGATATTCAAACTATATGTAATTGTAATGATAACGTCAAAATACTACCTCTTATACGCTGGATTTGATACAAGTCCCTAATTTTATCAAGTAGCTCCCCGACTCTTGTTCTTGTACTTGTAAAGGTAAAGAGGGACATCCAACTTCAATCTAAACATAGTGCCGCTACTTTGACAGCATCCCTGAGGCTGAGGTGTCACGATTCACTGTCATTTTCATTCAATCATATCTGCGAGATCTGGGGCTCGACTTGCCTGCTTTGGAAGGAGCAAATGATGGTTGAGACGACACAGAGGGAGCCAAAACTAGGCTTCGAAGACGGCTCACTTGACACGGAGGGAGAACAAACTAGGCTTAGATGATGGTTGAGCTGATACAGAGGGTGACAAACTAGGCTTCGAAGACGGCTCACTTGACACAGAGGAGCAAACTAGGCTTAGACGATGGTTCAGCTGAGTAGATGGGCAGCTCGGCTCAGACGATGGTTCAGCTGATTGGAAGGATCAAACTCGGCTTCGATGATGGTTGAGATGACACAGAGGGAAGCCAAGCTAGGCTTTGACGACGGGCGAGTTGAGTCAGACGGTGTCAAACTCGGCTGTAATGATGGATCAGCTGTTGAAGGGGCAGGGGTCACCTCTCTTGGGCCCCGCGGTAGCTGCCGCCTTGCTACTCTTGGAACCACGAGCAGCGGCGGCGGCTAGGGGAGCATCAGCTTCGAATAGGTTTGAGAGGGTCCTCTGACGGATGCTCTTCTGGTTAATCTTTTTGAGACGCCTCTGCAATTGCTTCTCCTTCAATCCTGTGGCGGCATGGCGATCGATAATGAGACTGGATGATTCATCGGCAGAGCAGCGGGAGAACAAGAGGAAGGGCAAGGCGATAGTGAGGAGTAGCACCGTGGCGACTCGGCTGCTAGAACTAGAACTGTTTGGTTGGCGTTGCTGCTTCATGGTGACGAGGAGCTCTCTCAAGGTTTGTTGTGTTTGTGTTTTGTGTCTGAAGATTTCCACACAAAGCGACGGTGTGCACATGCACTACTTTGATGCGTTTGCACATCACCTCAAACTCCTTTCTGGTGGTGGGTCGTGGAATTCTGTCGTGGATGGAAGGCGGGAAGTGAAGTGCAATTATTCTGATTCTGAGCATCCGCCGTAGCTTAAGTATTGTAACATTTAAACTTAAAAGTTCTGTTAAGTACTTTGCATGAAAACTCAAACTTATTGCTGGAATTACCTGTGTTCCACCTTTGACATGAAAATTTTGGATGGAAGAGACTCAAAATTATTGCTGGAAGGGTTGACATCTTTCTCGCTCCCTTCTTTTAAATTCAAAATTGCCGAAGGAAGCGAACAAGAGAAGTTTACATTCTATTGTTTACCCCTAAGATACACATTAACCCCTGCGCCGCCGCCCCGGGCCAAAAGACCTAACTAGCGAAAACAAACCCTCAATAGCAGAAAGCGGCCTCAGATCAGCCCAGATCAACATGTCAAAAGTACGAGGGGTGAGTTTGTACCCGTAAGTAAGGTACCACTCTAAACTCTCTACCGCTGCCGTAGAGCAACAGAAAGTCCACACCCTGGCTAGCAGCAGAGAGTGTTTTACACTTCAAGAAAATGATGTAATGTGCTGCATAAATCAAAACTATTCTACCATATTTTCTGACATAGGAGCTGCCTTGTAAAGAGCGAGTGCCAAGGAACCCTCTCACATCTCAGATGGTCGCACACATTGCTCCATAAAATTCTTAAAAGACGATGGTTCAAATCCACCATCATCATTGTTTCCTGCACCCATTAGATTCATCACGTCCGTAGGACCACGAAATGATGATAATGGATCATATGTCAAATCTTTCATGTCTTTCGTAATAACTCTTAGTTCGGGCATGAGAATCTCGGCATCAACTTCCTCTCCTCCATTCTCGCCAATGTCCTTATCTATGTCTCTCACACGTTCTCCAATTCGCATCAACTCCACCCAATCAAACAACAAAGCATCCGTTCGACTTCCCCACACATTAAAATCAACTACCCAAGTCCGTTCCTGACTATCCACATACACATCCATCACATACCTATGCATCTTCCCACTTGCAAATCTTTGTTGCACATATGTCTCAAAGAATGCATGTATAATTTCCGTAGTGGGATGGACCTCATCTTCATCCGATAGTTGGAGATGCGAGTAGAATTTGGTAGGGTGGCGTTGAGAAATGGCAATTAGTTCGTGGTTGTAAATGAAGCAGCGGAATTCCATGGAGGGGTGGAGATTGCACCATTTTCGGAGTACTAGTTCGTATTCAAAGTCTTTTGGTGGTTTGCCATCATCATTTCCTTGATCATTCTCTACTGCTTCACCTTCTGCTGTAATAGCAGGCTCCAAATCGTCCCAAGCCCTCTCCAAATCAAAACTAACAAACTCACTACTCTTCAACAACAAATACACATCCCCAACCTTGGTACATTTCAACGTCCCACAATTCATCCAGGTAGCATCTTTCGGTGATGACCAATTCAATTTTGGCATGCAGTTCCCTCCAAGATTTTCGAGTGCAATTTGTATTTGAGAGGTTAGGTTTGGAAAATTGTATTGTTTGACTTCTTCATTGCTGCTCTCATCATCATTATCATCACTATCATTCCATCCATCATCTCCATTAGTGTCAGCAGTATCATCCTTCATACAAGAACTAACCCGCACAGCGCACCTAGGCAACCTCACCCCATCACTCAATAAATACTCTATAAACTCATTTGGTAATGGTTTGATTATATTGGATTCTATAGTGACGTTTTTGCGGAGTTTGTAGTTGGTGGCGTTTTGGATGGAGGATTTGGGGATGGAGCGAAAGGTGGGGTACCAGTGTGAGAATTGGCAGGATTCGACTTCGAATTTGGTTGGTCTTGGTGGTGCTGGTGGTTCCTCCTCTGATGGTGTGTCTTGCTGTTGGTGGTGGTGGTCACCATCGTTGTCTACTTGTGGCTGTTGCGTCGTCATCTTGATGGCAAAAAGTGATGAGGGAGAGAGGAGGAGGTGGTGGCGCCGAAATAAAAAGGTGAGAAACTTCAAAATATAGGAGCTCTAAACGCTCTAGCTTTAAACTTATTTTGAACGAGGCCTTCAGACCATTCGAAAAAAGATGATTTCTAGGGATCTGAGAACTGTATAATTGTCATGAGGCAGCTCCTTTTGAGGAAAAAGAGTTTTGAGCCCGACCGAAAACATTTAATGGGAGTTTCACACAAGAGGGCCCGAATGTGTCTGTCCCGTCCTCTGTTGTATCTCGATTTCTCACCGCATACACTGACTTCCATGCAGTATCTTTTGACAGCACGAACCACTACAATGTATGAACTTCTTCGGACTCTCCTCACACCATGCCGAACAACAAGAAAAATAAGAGAGGTGGTGCAAAAGAAGAAGGCCGCCGCAGCACCACAGGCCGCTGCCGATATTACCGTAGCCGTAGGTGACCTCTCCTTGGACGCATATCCTCAGCATGAAACGCCGGCACAAACCCTGCAGCGGATTCTTGGATACAAATATCTATCCGACAAAGATGGCAGGCCGATCTGCATCAACCTTCACGAGAAGAATGAGGAAGAGGGTGATAAATATGTGATTGAATATTTAGATGTTAATCGGCGCTTTGTAGTGAACACGGCTTACCTCCATAAAATGATGGCCGTTCTTGTCCCAGATTATGATCGTAATTCTGCTGAGTTTCCTGTCGCAATGGAGATAATGGATCGTAAACCCAAGGATTTAAGTCGTAAGGTTTTGAAGTGTATCAATTCTGTTCCAGCAGGGAAACGAGATGTGTTCAAGAAGTTTGTGACTCGTGAAGGAATTTCGGTGGAGTGCATGAAGATTGTCAAACCTCCTGAATATGGTGGCGATGGTGCTCCATCATATTATTTTCGGGTTATTCTTCTAGGTTATGAGAATGAAATGATTGTTATTAATGCCAGGTAAGAGGGGGGATTGCTGTTTTTGCACATTGCTTGCTCGTCACATATATTCATATCTAATGATTATTGTTTCTCAACTAGTCCAACAAATCATATCGTTGCATATGGGGGGGTTGCATATGAGGGAAGCCTACATTACAAACTGCCCGAAAAGTACCACAAGGAACTAACTTTACTCCTGATGAATGAATGTATGGACACGCATCGTGTCAGGTACAGCTAACATCAACAAGAGTATGATGGCTCTATTCGATGAGAAGCTAGTTGCAACTCCCAATGAGCTTGTAACTGCACTTGCGAAATGTATTCGAGCAACTTGCATTGATATGAAACGTTGGGGAGAGCTCATTCGCCTTCCAAATGTTTTTGCTTGAGTGGGCGGTGAAGAACAAAGCCTCCCTACACTCAGCAGGCAGAAATTGCTGCACAACTTGGTGAAAGCCTCGAGGCTCGTGGTCATCAAATCCAAGCAGCGCTCGTGTATACTGAATGTGGAGAACATTTACT
Organism: Skeletonema costatum; assembly: GCA_018806925.1. Classification (NCBI taxonomy): domain Eukaryota; phylum Bacillariophyta; class Thalassiosirophyceae; order Thalassiosirales; family Thalassiosiraceae; genus Skeletonema; species Skeletonema costatum. The sequence continues at coordinate 27,201 of JAHBBA010000610.1, read as the reverse complement.
TGCCGCTAAACATCCGAGTGCTTCACAATTATTTGGCTATGCTGGTCTCGCGTGGAAGACGGGGAAAGATTGGGAGAAAGGTGAAGCGTTCTATGCGGCAGCACTCGAGAACATGCACTTGCAGTATGACCCTCAACGTTATCATGGAGGGCTCTTCAGCAACTTTGTGAACTTGTGGATGTGCTGGCAAGATGACTGAGAATCCCAACTGCCCGGATGATCTGGTGGCAACATTAAGGGCCCTCATTATTGCTGCCGGTGAGCCTTCTCCTTCTGCAGGCTACGATCACAATTTCAGGACAAAAGCACCGTACTTGAGAGAACGACTTGCGAGCTGCCTCCACGGAATATGTTTGCAGTGTCTTGGCGTCCATAGCAAGGGAGTCTACCTCTGTGGGAGCGATGAGGGACAGCTATCAAGAAGTGTGCTACTCCAAAATCTGCAGAGCGTTAGTGCAGTTGTTGGGACCGCTGAAGCAGAGAGAGACCGCAAAACAGAGAATAAAGAAGCCGCTCGCTAAGGAATATTTTGGCCAAGGGAATCGGAATCCTCGTAACTTGTGATGAATGTGGAGAGTTGAAGGATGAGAAGGTGCTCAAGAGATGCGGTGCTTGGTGAGTGCTCATGTAATTTTTGTATTTTCGTTTCTTCATCTGTTATGATTCATACCTCTCACAATGCCTTTACTTTCAAGTCATAGCAACCAGGTGTGCTACTGTGATGAGCGTTGTCAAAAAGCTAATTGGAAGGAGCATCGAGCTGATTGCAAGGCATGGTGCAACGAAAACAAGTGAAGTAATAGGGGGGAAATTATATGCATGAATGGCAAGGGAAAGAAACTTTATTGGGGTATTTATGTGCATAGAGGTTGAATAACCTATTTATAAGAATAAGAACATATATATATGATTTTATCTTCGTCTTCACTCGAGCTGAGAGCTTTTTCGTGTGCTAAGAGAGCGAGAGAGTTCAGGAGAAAAGAGCGAAAGGTGGGGTACCCCAGTGTGAGAATTGGCAGGATTCGACTTCGGATTTGGTTGGTCTTGGTGGTGCTGGTGGCTCCTCCTCTGATGGTGTGGTCTTATTGCTATTCTAAAGAGGGGCATCGAGGTCTGTCCCGTCCGCTGTATCTCGATTTCTCACCTCCCATTCTGACTTCACATCATGGTATGTACAGTGAAGTCGCTCGAACTATACCCCCCGGGGGGTATAAGAATTTCAGGCTAGGCTGGGTCTGGGGGGGGTATAAGTCGAAGTTGTCACCTAGCTTTCCCCTGCTTCTCATAGTAATTAGGGAGGGGGGTATAAGAACTTGACCCTAGGCTGAGATTTTGAGGGGGGGTATAAGCCAAATTGGGGGATAGTTTCGACGACTTCACGTATCTTTTCACCGCACCATCACGCTCACACACCTCAACCATCACTTACTCTCCGCACTCCGAACACCTACCATGCCGAACAACAAGAAAAAGAAGGGAGGTGGTGCAAAAAAGAAGAAGGCCGCCGCAGCACCACAGGCCGATGACGACATTACCGTAGCCGTAGGTGACCTCTCCTTGGACGCATATCCTCAGCATGAAACGCCGGCACAAACCCTGCAGCGGATTATTGGATACAAATATCTATCCGACAAAGATGGACAGGCCAATCTGTATCAATCTTCACGAGAAGAATGAGGAAGAGGGTGATAAATATGTGATTGAATATTTAGATGTCAATCGGCGCTTTGTAGTCAACACGGCTTACCTCCATAAAATGATGGCCGATCTTCGCCCAGATTATGATCGTAATTCTGCTGAGTTTCCTGTCGCAATGGAGCTAATGGATCGCAAACCTAAGGATCTAAGTCGCAAGGTTTTGAAGTGTTTTAATTCTGTTCCAGCAGGCAAACGAGATGTGTTCAAGAAGTTTGTGTCTCGTGAAGGAAATTTCTGTAGAGTGCACGAAGGTTGTCAAACCTCCTGAATATTGGGGCGATGGTGCTCCAACATATTATTATAAGGTTATTCTTCTAGATTGTGAGAATGAAAAGTTTGTTATTAATACCAGGTAAGAGGGGGGTGCTCTAGTTGCATATTGTTTTCTCTGTTTACATGTCTAATTAATGTTGTTCTCAACACAAATTATCTCCACCCACGTCACACAAATAAGTCAAACACGCCATGCCGTTAGATTTGAGGGAAGCCTACAATGCAAATGCCCGAAAAGTACCACAGGGAACTGACTTTACTCCTGATGCATGAATGTATGACACGCATCGTTTCAGGTACAGCTAACATCAACAGGAGTCTGGCTCTAATCGATGAGAAGCTAGTGGCAACTCCCAATGAGCTTGTGGATGCACTTGCGACATGTATTCGAGCAACGTGCGTTGATATGAAACGTTGGGGAGAGCTTATCCGTCTGCAAATGTTTTTGCTCGAGTGGGCGGTGAAGAACAAAGCCTCTCTACACAAGGTGGCCGGTATTGCAGGAAAACTTGGCGAAAGCCTCGAGGCTCGTGGTCACCACTCCCGAGCAGCTATCGTTTATGCTGAAAGTGCAGAACATTTACTTGCCGCTAAACATCCGGGCGCTTCAACATTCCTTTGTTATGCTGGTCTCGCGTGGAAACGTGACAAAGAGTGGGAGAAAGGTGAAGCGCTCTATGCGGCAGCACTCGAGACCTTGCACTTGCATTACGACCCTCAAAGTTATCATGAAAAGCTCTTCAACTGCTTTGTCAACTTGTGGATGTGCTGGGAAGATACTGAGAATCCCAACTACCCGGCCGATCTGGTGGCAACATTGAGGGCCCTCATTATTGCTGCCGGTGAGCCTTCTCCTTCTGCAGGCTACGATCACCTGTTCAGGACAAACGCACCTTACTTGAGAGAAGACTTGCGAGCTGCCTCCACGGAATATGTTTGCAATGTCTTGGCGTCCATAGCAAGGGAGTCTACCTCTGTGGGAGCAATGAGGGCAGCTATCAAGAAGTGTGCTCGTCCAAATCTGCAGAGCTTTGGTGCAGTTGTTGGGACCGCTGAAGAAGAGAGAGACTTCACAACATTGAATAAGGAAGCCGCTCGCAAGGAATATTTTGGCAAGGGAATCGGAATCCTCGTAACTTGCGATGAATGTGGAGAGTTGAAGGATGAGAGGTTGTTCAAGAGGTGCGGTGCTTGGTAAGTATCTATGTTTTCTATGTTCCCCTCATATGTGTATGATTTTCATACCTCTCACGGCACCCTTTACTTGCAAATTATAGCAACCAGGTGTGCTACTGTGATGAGCGTTGTCAAAAAGCTAATTGGAAGGAGCATCGAGCTGATTGCAAGGCATGGTGCAATGAAAACAAGTGAAGTGATATTGGGGAAATTATATGCATGAATTGGCAAGGGAAAGAAACTTTATTGGGGTATTTAATGTGCATAAAAAGGTTGAATAACATATAAGAACAAATATATTATGATGATTTCAACTTCGTCTTCACTTGAGACTGAGGCTGGTTTTGTGATGTGCTGAGGTCCCTTGGCTTGCTACTGCGTTTCAAAAATCACGACAAAATTTTGTCGCGATTTTATTTCCCGCCACACAAACACTAACAAAATAGACAAAACAACCATGTGAGTATGACCTCCTAGTGCGCACCTATCATCGTATTAAACCCAAACAGATAGGCAGGAAGTCTTGAGGAAGTATATTCAAGTACAATTATATTTTAGGTGACCTATTTCTACGCAATCATAGGTCCAAAATGGCCTATTTTACCAGGTTAGCTTGTCACGTAGAGCTAGGCATGACGCATGTAATTAGCACCTATGCAGCTGCAGCAGCGCGAGTATAGTGCGTATGAAGCCTCCCAGTGGCTTAATCGAAAGGTAATAACATGTGCTATCAAGTTATGGCTGGTGGTTGTAGTCGAAGGGTCGAATTTGAGGTGTAGAGGCACCTACTTCGGAGGTTATTGTGTTTTGTGCGTGGTTTGTTGCAAAAATATTTTGTCGCGACGCGATTTTTGAAGTCGCGATTTTTGACGCGTGAAACGTGAAGGAATCCGATCCCGCCAAGAGATCCCAAGCAATCTAATATCACTTTTCACAAAACTTGGGGGTGGGAGGTGGGAGATAGAATGTGAGCAGCAAAGCAATAATGTCCATGCCCAAACCAAAGAGACCAATGCTGCAAGGCCCAAATTCAGCGGTTGATCTGCCACCGCCACCGCCACCTGAGATGAGTAAGGATGAGCTAAAAATTATGATGGTGTACCTCACTCCAAAAGAATTATTACTCTCGCGTGTATGCAGAAAATGGAGAGATGCAGCAACTGAAACAGTTGTTCCGATGACTCACTTCCATGTTGACAGCGTAAAAGCGTACAACGCCATGGCAGCACTGCCAAATTTGCAACAAATTACGTTGGGGAGTCTTGAGCTAGGTCCAACATCATATAACGTGTACACTGTTGGCGAGGAACCAGATCAAGATAACATATCAGCTGAAGATAACATCCACAATATTGAAATACTTCACAACTTTAAACGGCTGCGCAGTTTGGTCGTCGATGATGCCCCTTTGAATGGGATTTACCCGTATTTATTCAATTTCCCTCTGCTCGAAAAAATGGTAATCGTCGATTGTGACTTCTTCCACTGGGATCTATCAATGTTGGAAGGGGTGCCTAAACTCAAAGAATTTTATTGCGATGGGGGTCGCAATCGCACTAGTGTCAAGGGGAACCTCAGCAGTTTAAGAGTACTGAAAGATAGCCTTGAAAAAGTTACGATTATTCGTTGCTGTGGTATTGAAGGAGACTTTATGGCTCTGTCTGACTTTCCACGTTTGCAAACTTTGAAGTTGTGTGTGACACGCAAAATTAAACGAGATATACGGGACATTGGAGAAAACGATTTCTTACATTTGAAAGAGCTGACGCTACCATGTGAAATATATGGTGGAAATGGATATGAATTTTATCGCATATCTGAAGTCCCTGAATTCATGAGTATATTATACCGCCTCAAAAAACTGAGGCCAGCACTATTCCATGATTACTATTGGTTTCTCAGCAAAGTATCTCCGGACTGGTATGATACAGAAGATGATGGCCAGGCCATAGTTCAACTAGCCCCGTTTGTAATTAAGCTTGTTCAGGCAGGATCGCGGCTGGGATGGAGATGGCAAATTGGTCGGCGAAGAGTGGACTACGACGCGTGTGAAATAAATTGGTTAGATCCTGAGCCAGAAAAAGGAAGCAATGACTATGATATGTATATTGAGGAATTGCAAACATATCTACCAAAATTTGGAACGTCATTTTACAAAGGGTACTTCAATCCACCTACAGAAGAGCAATACCTTGAATTATACAGTAGGATCCCATAAATGTTATTGATATAGACAACTTCGTGTCAAGTTCGTCTCCACTTATGATTATTGTCGACCCAATCATCATCCCTTCACAGGGCTCCACGTTTCTACTACCTCTGACTTCGTGCTCACAGAATTAGTCCCTCCATCGACAACATGATACTCTTCAAAGCAGGCTGGATTAGAACACTCTAGATCAGGTCTACCAAGCACTAAACACAGACTTCCCTGAGGTGTTCTTTCCTTCGTCGAAGCAGTGGCGCCCGCATCGACCATGAATGTTGCATTTCTATGATGTCTATGTTCATCATCTAATGTCCGATGACATGTGATAAAACGAAGCCTCCGATAGACTTTTCGCTGAGCTTGTCTATCATAAAATACATAATTACCGGGGTGTAACTCAATATTCGGAATCTTCATGGCGTTGTCGTGTGAAAACATGGAAGGAGTGCTGCCTACACTAATGCTAAGTGATGATACATCAAACTTACTATGTTGCTGGATTTCAGATGCGATCTCTCAACATCATGTTCAGAAATCCGAGTATCATGGAATGATCTTGATTCGTCGTCTCTTTCATCACGCCAGAATCTTGTATGGTGTATGAATGGCCACAACAATGGGTATACAATCCCTTTATTACTACTAGATGAGTGCTGTTGATAATTTGTGTGGCCAAATTCATCCCAGCCTTTTCACAAGTGATTCCAGCACGATGATAGCCAGTATCAAGCTTTAGAAACACAGACCAGCGCTGGGTATTTTCATCCAATATATTCTGCTGTGCAATCTCTTCCAAGAATGTCACTTGTTGCGGGTTGTCGACGATGTCATGAATGCAACCCTCTCCGTGTGTTGCCGATGTTAACTCGTGTAACATTGATTGAATTGAGAGTAGCTTGGATTTGCAAATAGGAATGCCGAAAATAACATCATTGAAGGGTTTGCGCTTTGTACTCGCACCCCAACTTTGCCACCATTGACAATTCTGGTAATGTCGATGCTACAAATCCAATTACATCCGCTAAGGATTTATCGCCAGCCGAATGTATCCCTGCTTGAATGATGCATCCTTCGATCGTCTTGTGCGTTTTTCCGTGTGGCCTCAGTCTAGGTAGGTATGCCGTTCTTAGCAGCAGCAGCTCGGGAAAATATACTTTTTCTGCTGGTATGTCTTGTTGTTGTTGGTGGTGGTGGTGGTGGTGGTGGTGGTGGCCACCATGTATGTCTCATCCATAATCCATACTTCTTGTGCTGTGATAGCTCATCAATCATCAATCTTCGTCAAAGCTGCGGCGAAATAAATTCAGCCCGATGAGAGCTAACAAATGAACATTGTTCTCGAGGCAGCTCCTTTTGACCTGACATTCGCTCATTCCTAATTCATTCGTTGGTTGGATGAATGAACGCTATATTATACTGCGATAGATTATTCAGGGGTGGCAATGATGAAGAGGCAACTACAAATTATTGGTATACTTCTAACATCGTTGCTCTGTGTACAACGCCAATGTAATGCCGCAACAACACCATTTGCTAGTAGGAGGGCAATTATTGTTCCACAGCTGCAGCAAATAAATACATCATCGTCTGCGTTGGGCGAGGATGATGATGATGGATCAATAAACTTCAACTTCAAAACAAGAACATCATCTTACAGCAGCAGATTGAAACTCGTTCGAGGAGGCAGCAACATTATTCTATCATCATCATCTCCAATCCTGTCGACAATAACAACCATTATAGCACAATCACTCAATGTCGCCACCGCAGCCTTTGTCGGATCCGGATATGTCGGATGTTTTATTGCTTCTCTCATCATCCAACAGTTGCAACAGTGCAAACTATCAACTAATATTGGCAGCAGCAATAATAATATGTTGGGGAAATGGAAGTGGACCATCCTAGCCACCATCACACACATCCTACACCACAACCATTCCTCCTCCATCAAAAATCCAACATTTCTAGCAACACTATGGATATACTCCCACATAGTCAATCCAACCCTCGGTGGACTCATCGGGTGCACACACGTCTTACTAGGGGGACTATCCTCCCTATTGGGATCACAAGTGGTGATTAATCAATTGAGTGATTTGATGGATGTCAGATTACCCCCATTAGATGAAGATGGGAATATGAGTTACAATGTCCACAATTTTGATAGGGCGAGGGAGGAATCGAAGAGTGTACTTGTGGATGTGTTGGTGAGGGTAATGTCGTCATTGTCTATATTTACATCTTTTCCGAGGGATTGTTTGAGTTTGTACTTGGGGGTTAGTGCACTCTTGACTTGGGCATCGTCTTCACTCGATTTGAAGAGTAACAGTGGCATGTTGTGGAAGGTTGTTAGTGAGCAGTGGATGCCATGGTGGATTGATGGTTTGTTTGGTGATGTCATTGGTGAAGATAGCAGTGCTGTTGCTGCTGTCGCTATGGCGGTTGATACAAAGACAGTTACAATGAGATTATTCACATTGCATTGGATTATCATGTTGGTCAAGGGTACAACTGCGTTACTTTTGCAATTGTAACAACATGAAGAATGCATTGACGACATCATTCTAACCTATTGCTATACTGAAGAAAACATCTAATTCAACTCATTTTCATTAATAATAGCAACAATATGTCTATTTGAAACAATAGTATGTGCAAAAAGGCAAGTAGCTTGCCTTTGGTCATTGTATTCCAACCCTCTCTATAATTGAAACAAACAACCTCTCTCTCTAGTCTATATAAGAAATCACGACGACAAGAGCAATCGACTCATTCGATAGCAGGCATCTTTCCCCCTCCATCATCACCATACTCATCATCTAAACTATCTGAAATGGAAGTGTACTCGTTCTTCTTGGAACTTTTTCGTCGCATGTATCCTCGACTACTGCTTGCCTTCTTGTTGTCGTGTTGCTGTTGTTCAGATAGACTTAGTGCCATGGCCAATTGCTCTTGTTCTTCTAATGACATGGATGTTGCATCATTGTTGTATGGTGGCATCAATGCTGATACCGGTGGTGGTGGTGGCTTGGTAGTAGTAGCATGATGACACGCCTCACTACCACTACCACTACTTGAATTATTACCAACAGTACAATCACCCACACCCATAACCGATCCACCACCCATATTCATACTCAACATCATTGCCATTTGTAATTCCTCTTCATATTTGGATCGAAGGTCGGACCGTGCCATTTCTTTGGATTCTTGGAGGATGGATTTGGGTATCATGCCGTTGTTTGTCTTGGGTTTTCGATTGTTGTTGTTGTTGGTGGTGGTGGTGTCGTTGTTCTGGTTGGTGATGCCTTGTGAGTAATTCAGTAGCAATGCATCATCATCGCCATGTTGATCATTCTCATCATCATTCTCACTAATGGTATTATTCGAACTCTTTCTTTCTTCCGAAACCAAACCAGTCTTTTTGAACAATCTCGACAATCTCAACACACCACCACTACTCTTCCCACCACCATTACTTTGCCGTTGTAACAACTTCTTTTCCTCCTTCACCTTACTCAACTCCTCCCGTTCCAACCGTCTCCTCACCGCAGCATTGGCATACGTATTCCTCATTTCTTCCAATTGCGCCTGTGCCATTTTCCGTGCCTCCGCAGTTGCATAAAGGATGGTGGAGGCTCCCGAGGGTGGTTCATCCCATACTCGTTGGCCGGTGTTTTGGGATTGGAAGTAGGGACGGAGGGTTAGACGTTGGGATGCTGAGGCTAGATCTTCTTCTGGAATGTTGTTGTTGTTGGAGTTGGAGGAGTCATTATCAATCTCATGTTTCTTTTTACTCGATGATTTGAACTTGGACAACAGTCCACTACTCTTACCATTCCCTGAATTAGTAGTACCACCACCACCCGCCTTGCGAGGTAATTCACAAACAGCCAAAGCTTCCACCCACGTATCATTATCAGCGGCATATTCACCAACGGCTACTCGGGCAGAGCGACGGGCGGAAAAATCATCGGATGGTGTGCAATTATTGTTACTTGTTGGTGTAGTGTTGGTAGCATTGCTGATGGGTGATTTGGCATTGCTGCTTTTGGTAATGCTGTCGGATTTCTTCTTGAAGGGCACCATTGTTGGATGTTATTGTTGTTATTCTCTAGATGTTGTTGATTGTAACGATCATGAATATAATTGAGTGTGTTCTCATGAAATTCCAACTGCAAACTGTCACTTCTTTTTTGGTATACAATGCCGGCGGTGCCTTCAAATGATCACTTCTTTTGACAATAGTATTGCCATACACTGCACCGCCACTACCAAGCCACAATATAATAATAGCAACGTCTTGTGATGGCACGTTACATGTGTGGTGACGCAAAAGAAATGCTCGCCATTTTCACAGGTTTCCACTGAGAAGGTTTGGACGATTCCAACGTACAATTTTCTACAGAGAGGGCACCATAAATTTTTCAAAGATCCTGCCGTTCAAGATCACATTGCATTGCATTGCTGATTGAAGTCTACTTGAATTGCAGTGGTTTAAGATTGCTGCTGCATTATATATTGACCGGTGGCAGCTTGCTAATATTCAGCAGAGGTGAGAGACTTGCGATAACTGAAACTGAGAGGCGGCTGTCGCTTGCAATATCTTGCGACTTCAGGGCGGGGGCTGGTGGTTGAAACGCAAGAGATGGAATTGAGCAATTATAGGATTGTTGTGGAAAATGACGCAGTATAAATGTTCTCTGCAGGGAGGATATATGTGTTAAGAGACTGTGTTGAAATGATGGAAAGGCAGATTATTAGATGGTGGATGGCTACAATACTACTCTTTTCTGCAAAATGAATATGAGTTTTCTCACTTTGTAATTGCTTGTCTACTTATTCTTCATTCCTCCTTTACAACCTACAACGCAATACCAAAGCTCAGATACATTAAACAAAGAAACAACACCAACATTCAACAAAATAATAAAAAGATGGGCCGCAAATTCGCAACATTCTACCGATTCATCCTCATGACAACCTCCGTCTCCGCGGTAGTACTGTCCATTATATCCGCAACATCCTGTGCCTTTGTTACGTTTGATCATCAGTACAAGTCATCCGCAACTGCAGCGGGGGGGAGACGAATTTTGACACAATTGAAGGAACATGTCACGGTGAATTTGAGAGGTAGGAGGAGGAGGGTACAAGCTCCTTTTGGTGGTAATGAGGCTACAACATTGGATGAAACTAATAATGATCCGATTGATTTTGATTTTGAATCAATGCCAGGAATTCAATTGACGGAAGAATCTACTACAACAACGACGGCACCCACAGATGAAGTCTTGCCAAGTGGTGAACTCATGAATGGGGATATTCCCACGACAGATGAAGAACAAGATCAAACCAATGCGGCGAATATTGCAGCTTTGAATGGTGGTGAACCCACTGCTGATTTTGATGCGAATGGTTTTCCCATTGTAAATGATCCGGAGGATCTTGATCCAACAATGACTGCTGAAACAACAGAAACAGTCACTGCTCCATCGGATAGTACTGCTGCTGTGTGGACGGTTCCTACCAATGGACCAAATGGTGTGGGTGGTGATGCAATGGCTGGAACTGTGAGTCGATCCAGCGGACACTAGTGAGACTGGCTCCTACCAATGGACCAAATGGTGTTGGAGGTGATACAATGGCTGGAACTGTGATTGATCCAGCGGACACTACTGAGACATTTCCTACCAATGGACCAGACAGTGTGGGAGGAGATCCGATGGCTGGATCTGTGGTCGATCCAATGGACACTGCTGAGACGGCTCCTACCAATGGACCAAATGGTGTAGGAGGAGATCCAATGGCTGGAGCTGTTGCTGCTGGGCAGGATGAAGACACCGGAGACGTCGACTTTGGTCCAGGAAGTAAAGGTGATTCAATGGCTGGCGAGTATTCTGGGGAATCCAGCACTCCCCAAATTAGTGGAGGAGGTGACACTTACGGGAGTTCCGCTTATGGAAGTGGAAGTACGGCAAGTGCTTCTGGTGCTTCAGCAATTGTCAAGGGCGACGCAGGTCTTTACTGTGATACCGACCCATCCTTCACTTACACTTCCTTGTGGAATGGCGGTAGTATCAAGGCATTTGAGGCTGAAATTGCGAGTGAAAGTGACAATAACAAATCGGAGGAGATTGCTCGTAATGCTGTCCTTATTGCCACCATCGTGGGAGCTTTCATGGCGACGATTTTAACAATTGAGTTTTTGCTTGGGTGGAAAATGTGCTTGGAAAAGTGGTTCATTGGTCTCTTGGCCTTGGTAGCGTGTGTGAGTCAGGGTGCTACGTTTGCATTCTTCAACAGCCAACGATACTGTGATGGGGATATTCTCCATGAAATTCTCAATCAAGAACCCTGCGTATTGGGACAGGGTGGGATCATGTCCATCGTGGCCTTGCTGCTTTATTTCTTCACCCTTCTTCTCGTATGCAAGGTGCCACAAGATGAGCCCTATGGACTCTGCTGCAAAGGAAGAAAGAACAACGATTCGGAGAAGGTCTTCCAGGGTGAAGGTGATGGCATGCTGATGGGAAGTAATTCTAACGATGCGAAACCAGAGCGTCCTGGTTGGATTTCGGAGGACAACAGAAGTGAGGAAGAGGAGAATGAAATTATCTAGGTAGATTCTCTTCGTAGGATTATTGTTGTTAATATTATTATTATTTATCTTGGATTAATCTTGATACTAAATGTATTATTATCCTGCTACTTCTATGTTAGAGCAACGCCATTGGACGGTGGCATGGGTAGAAATTCTTCTCATCTGGTTGCAATTCCTCACGAGCTTGACAGCAGCAAGGATGTCCTGGTCAAGAATAACCTTAAAAGCCTTATTTTATTCTCTATTTGCATTGCATTGTCCCTAGCTGGCTGACTCAGTATTGACATAGTTGATTGCTGGGATGGCAAATGTGACGTTATTCTTATCAATGGCACGTCCAATCGCCAAGAGTAATTGCTCTCTGTTTGATCCATACTCAACAACGTTTGCTGGTGGAATATCAAAATGATAATTGACCTCCGTTTGAATGTGATCTGCTTCATAGCTTTTCAGCTGCGCAGTGCCATGGTCCAGTTTTGGACAGCTTGCTTCAATTTCCTCTGAAAAGATTGCACAATCATTTATTAGATGTGATCACCTCGTTGACGAAAAACATGAGAGATAATCAAAAACACTCAACTTGAATATCAGCTAGACCTTTGGTACAAGCTTAATGTCACCGTATGAAAACCGTAACGTCTGAACCACCTGACTCTTGGTCGCCCGAGAGATGTTGCTAACTCTTTCATTGACAATTTTGGAGTTTGGAATCTTTGTAATGACATTGTTGCTACTCTCAATCTCTGTCTCTACTAAACCGATGCTAACAACTTTTCCACTCAGTCCATTTCCTAGTGTGATTGTTTCTCCAACACTGAAAGCATCCCACACTTGTACAGCTAGTCCTCCAACAATATGTTCTGCCAAGTCTTTGCTTACTAAGCTGAAAAACACTGCACTGGCACCAGAAATAGCAAATAGGCTCTGAATCCCCATTCCAATATTATCATCGAGCTGCAACTCAGAAAGAATAACACCACACGTACAAAATGTCAGTATGAAATCAATAAATTGGTCATAAATACGTGTCCTTCCCAATTTCTTTCCTGAAATTCGTTGCAAGAGCATGTACGCTTGATACTTGATAATGTTCTAGCTATCCCAACTGTTACTGCAATTGTCGGAATGGCTGCTTTGAGTATATCTGAGTCCACATAGTGTATGTCAAATTGTGTGTCAATGGCAGCAACCAATGTCAGAAAGAAGTATACCCAAGCCGTATCATCGATACTGTCCGCAATTCCGTAGAGGAGTAATGAACTGGTTGACTCACTACTATCATTCATTGTTGGTTCATCCTTGACTAAATCGTTTGCCATTCCTGTTCGTTCAACGATTGAATTGGCTAGTAGGCCGATGGTTCCGGATATCGATAGTTCTTCAATTAGTGTGGGATCTTCGATTGATTGCCAAAGTGTAGTGTGTCTCCTACCTACATCATGATGATGATGATGCCCGACGTAGTTACTGCATGGATACTGGAAGGCGCTAACCGCCTGGACGATGGCTGTTAATAACAAGGGGATCACTTGCATCATTGCGTAGGTCGTCACCTCCTGGCAGTGATCGAGCATAGATTCTATCATCATGATCTTTGGTATCATTGCAAAGGAGGTGTGTAACGCGTGTTTTCTGTGTACTAATTCCTTCGTAGACGAAGTCCCTCCCCTCATCCTCAAATCAATCAACATTGAAGTCAATGTCATGATGCCGAAGAGAGATCTCACAGTTATTAGATCATGGTTCTCTCAACAAATAAGAATACGATGCCTTTGCTAGGTGGGCTTCTGTTGGTATTGTCTGCTCTTGAAGGAGGTCATGCCCTCGTTGCTCCTCCATCGTCGACGAGATTGCAACATCATCGGTCCTCTGGAAATGATGTCATCAGACCGACGTTGCCTTTCAACTTAAACAGCGGTGTGGTCCCTCATACTAATTGGATAGAGCGACAGCAACCACCGAGCCGTGTCTACCACCATTCGGCTTGTGTCAGAAGAAACAATTTCGCACTTCGCTCATCTGCAACATCGTCATCAGATGCTACCTCCGTCACCCAAGAAACAGAAGCCCCAATATCCATCACCATGATTGTAGGGATTGCATCCGCCCTAGTCGGCTACTTCTACTGCAAATGTCTAAAAATTGGTTTCAATTTATTATGGAGACAATTTCCCAACTCAAATTTAGGCAAAGCAATTCCATCAAGTAAACACATCTTGTGCATGATGACACTTGGCGGTGCCATTGTGGCAACATTGTCGACGTTATTCTTTCCAACTTTGTTTTCAGCACATGATTATGTTCATGTATTATCAAAAGAGAGTGGTAGTGATGATACGAAAAACAAGATGGATAAGTTTCCGGGTGTCAAGTACATGTTCCCATTGTTGGGATTATCATTGATTACTTCCATTTCTGGATTTTCTTTGGGACCTGAAGCTCCCATGGTGGGTGCTGGTTCATTGGTTGGTGTGAATTTGGGACGGAGATATATCAAGTCCAAGGAGAAAAGTGGTGACAGCAGTGGAATTGATGTATCTAAGCTTGAGGAAACGCTAGCCTATGCGGGGGCGGCTGGGGCATTAACAGGAGCATTGAATTTTCCACTAGCGGGTCCAATATTTGCTTTGGAGTTTACCTCTCGTCGTGCAGGGTTGGCTGGAGCTGCTGGTAAGAATTGGAATGCTGTCATGATGGCATCGTTGGCAGGGATGGCAGTTATTCGGGGATTACTTGTACCAACGGCACATGTTGGCGGGCACTTTACATACAGCGCAAAAGCAGCAATTGGGGTGTTGCACGGACGTGAAATGGTGTTGGCAGGTTTGGGAATGGGTGTTTGTGGCGCTGTGGCTGGCACTTGCTTTCATAAGAGTGTATCATTTTTGAAGAGTGCAATTTGGCGAAAGAATGAATCGTCCAAAGCTGTAGTGATTGGAAAGAAAGTGCTTCTTGCAATGTTGATTGGATACATCAGCACCTTGTTTCCCCAAACGATGTTTTGGGGTGAACCATCGATGCAGTGCATGGTAGATGGTCAGTGTACTCCGTTTTCAGCCACTCCGCATGGTATACCTGCTGCAATGATGCAAGCTGCAATAGTCAATCCAAATCAACCTTTTGCTTCTGGATTAGCGGCACTTCAAGTGGGCTTGGCCAAGTTCTCTGCAATTACATTGGCTTCGGCTGCTAAATTTCCGGGTGGAGTGATATTCCCCTTGCTTTCCAACGGAGCATCATTGGGTCATGCTCTTGTTTCGGCACTTGGACCGGTTTTGCCGACAGCATCCTCGTCACTGGTTCCTCCAATGATGATAATGAGTTTCATGGCCGCTATGCTCACTTCTATCACTCGTACACCGGCGGCATCGGTTTTGATTCTTGCTTTCACTGCATCTGGAATCACTCCTTTAAGTGTGCTCTTGCCTGGGGCACTGATGGCATCATATGTGTCGGTGTGGGTTTCAGAGCGATTATCAAAAGATTCCTTCTTCAGCTACTCAGAGTAACAAAGTGCATATTTGATATTTGATATTTGTTGGATGGGATGGGATTACTTAATATCTCAGCTCTTGTCCTATAATAAAATTTCATCTGTTAAAGGCAATAATGCTAGCAGTCAGCATTCGCCTACCACTCAAATTCCTGTTGATAATACGGACTCAACGACAGATTGCAAATGGTATCCTATGTGCCAATCTTTCTTGGCTAGTGCCATACTTTGCTTGTACTTTCTTACCTGTTCTAGGAGTCATGTAATCTGCACCATAAATATTTTGAGAAGACAAGGCGGTTCAGTGGGTAAATAGAAGGCAGGAGCATGGTATCTTCCAGCAGAGTTGACCTGACCTACACATGACTAGTGTTGGTTGTTGAATTGATACAGTTCATAAGATCGAGATGGGTATCTCCTTGAAGACAGACAGCGCGCGTCGTAACGGTACCCAAAAAAATGGATGGGAACTAACAGGGAACATTTATCAGATGGAGTCGCAAACAAGAACTCCAAAAAGCAGGCTACTGCTCATGCCAACGCAATGCCAACGGTGTTCGTCTTCATAAATATCAAAAGCAAGCAGAAGAAGCAACTACTTATACGATCCCTCCACACACGTCTATCACAATCATGAACTCTATCCACTCTCCAGCTGACTCGCTCGTCCTCTCATCCTCCTTCCACTCCATAGAATCTCTTTCTCCGCCATCCACACCAGGACGCAAGCGATTATACTATCCCGATCAACTTAGTCCAATGCCGGAGTTCTTTTCGTCGAATGGATCACTTCTCTCAGTAGACCATCTTCTGGTGGAACTGGAAGTGACACTGTCAGAGGAAGAAGAGGCGGAGCATGAGGCTAATCAAGTGGAACAAATGGCACGACGTCCCCTGCCGTCGTTTACCTTGCATCCCAAGTCATCATCTGCAAAGATGAATATGAAACTTCAGCTTGACCAGCTAGACCAAATCAAACTTCCTTACTCAGAGCCATCGCCTGCACCACCTACACATCATAGAATGGCGTGTACCTCCTCATTGCCACGTCTACCATCATTGTCCGAGCATAATAATGTCAGATCGTCCTCGGCAAATGAATTTATGCTCAAACCAGAGCACGATGATAATGATGATAATAAGCATATCAAGCTCCCTGCGATCAAAAGGAAGGGTATGGAAAGAAAGCAACAGAGCGAGGATAACAAACGAAGCAGTCTTGTGGCACGTTGTGCTTGAAGTAATGCATTCGCGTTAACTATGTGTTTTCTGTTGTAAATGTAAACCTTGTGCCAAGTTTAAGAGATCCTTTCCACAAGCGAGTACTGGCATGGCGAGCTTTTCCAAGGGCGTGATCTATCCAGTCATTGTATGTAACGGTAACGATATCGTCTATTATGATTATGTCTAACCTCGTAGCTTAAATGTTACTGCTATAAGTAGCATATTGCTCATTGAACTAAACGATATGTCTTTGTGTCCACCCACTTGACAAGGAGAAGAGTGGAGTTGTTTCAACATAGAGTCAGACATAGCAAGGACCGTTAGAGCTAATACTAAATTCAGCTCTTATCCACAATGATAATTAACACATGTTTACATCACACAATCTTTCTCAATTAACCCGACATTGGTGTGCCAGGAGCTGATCCGACAACCTTACTTCCTCTTACCGTGGTCGGCTGGATTGCTTCATCGACCATAAATCGAGCTACATCCATCTTCGCCATGTTTCCACCAACTGCTTCTTTACCCGGCTCTTGTTGGAAGTATTTCCCAGCCGGCACAACGTCTTCTCCTATACCCACTGGCTTTACGATGAGATAGTCCAATGAACTCTCATTAAATAATTTTTCCATCGCCTGTAAATCTTTCCTCGCCTTGCGCATGAATGTCAAGAAAAACAATCTCATCAGCTTGGATGCCCAGTGGGGCCACGTCTTGTCACCACGGTTGAGTCCAAACGAAGAGATTGTAACTACACGAGATACATTTGCCTCTTTCATTGCTGTGATTACCTGTTTGTTTCCATCGCGGGCAATCAATCCTTTTGTGACAAGTTCTTTGTTCTTCCATCCCGGCTGACGATGGCCGAGACAGCTAATAACAGCGTCGGCGCCATGAAAGTGCTCAACAAGATTAGGCTGCTCGTTCTTCCAAGAATCGATATTGACCATGGTAAGTTTTGATGCATGTGCTTCATCATTGAAAGGGTTAGTGTGCCCGTCAATGCAGCCACACTCCCAGTTCTCGTCATTAAGCATATCCGGGTATTCGGTAATGACTGTGATGTGCTCTACATTCTTCTCCAGACCGGCCATGATGGCATGACGACCGACATCGGATAAGCCTCCGATTCCATACAGAACAACTAGCTTGCGGCAAGTGGCGGCTGATGGACCTGCCGGATCTCCTCCTGCGATTTCCTGTGGATTGACTTTCATTGTTGTTGTTTGTTCTCTTGGGGCTCTTACTTTTATGCATAAAAGGGCTTCGTTTTGATTCGTCGGCTGTGAAAAGAATCGATGAGAACTCGGCGATTACAACTTCTCACTTCATCGCCATCGATGCCAGAGCAGAGTTCTCATCCTCTTCCAACTTTCTCTTCATCCGCATAATAATCATGGCGAAAAGAATCTCAGCAAGATTGGCATTCAGTGCTACAGATAATTTGAATTGCTTCGTCCCTCCAAGAAGTAGTTGGACGACTAATGGCAACGATACCATCAAGATGAAACGATGGGCAGTGGGCACAGTTATCGGAGTCGAAGCGGAGGAGTTGGCTTACTTGCAGCCGAGCATTCCAGAACTATCATCGCAAGTTCATGCATTACCGTCACAACATCATCTCATTGCATCTATTCCCCAAATATCTCGTATGTTCCCCGTTTTCTTCAGTGCATTGTCTTATCTTGTCACTTCACTGACAAATATAGTACTGCCAATAGCTACACAAACCAGAGGCTTGGAGAGACGCTACTGACGGCATGTGTGCTCTTATCGATTATTCAAGCATCAATCGCTCTCTATCAATACAGATACGACTCTCGAGGCCAGCTGCCGTATCCTGATGGATTGACTCTCGGCGTAGAGCAATATCGCGACGACGAAAACGACATTAGTACTAGTGAGCAAGCAGATAAATACAGCAACAACAATGAGACAGCAATTGAGTTCGATGATATTCTATCAGAGATTAACGAGGAGCCTTCCAAAACAATGCCTCAACTTATGAAGAAGATGAACAAAGCTCTCATCTTACTGTTGCCTTGGATCACACAAAATGTACACATGCTGTTGACCAGAAATGCACATCTTTTCCATGTAGGATTCATTATTACGCTCGCAAGCTTTCTTGAGGACATGGTGAGGAATGATAAGGGTGATTTAGATGAATATAATTCACCTACTCTATTTCAGAAAGTGATCGATGACAGCTTCAACAAAAAACGATCCTCTACCTCTACGTGTCCTCGTAATTGGAGACAGTCTCTCTATTGGAATAGGATGCATAGAACGCTTCGATGCCAACAAGGATAATTCAATACCCATGGAGTTGGTTCAAAAGACAACGTTGGCAGGGCAGCATAACACAAACAAGCTTCAAGGGCCTGTATTTCCGCAGGCCTTTGCACGTTCTCTTTCTAGCCATTTTAGAAGGCCAGTGCATTATAGATCTGCCGGTGTTGATGGTGGAGGTAAGAGATACGATGTGGTCAACTTTTATGTTTGTTTCCTCATGAATCATCTGACTTCTGGGCTGTTGATTTGTCACAGATATTTATGATATTAGGAGGTTCTGTATGGATGTGCTAAAGGAAGAAGTTGCCTCCAAGTCTAGCAATCGTAAAAGCAATCATACTTGTAAATATATGTCAGGGACACCAGACTTGGTGGTCGTACTGTTTGGAATCAATGATCTTAAGCATTTACTTGCAGATTCTGTCTTGCACCCATTTCATAGGTCAAAGGACAAAGGCGGTGACGGCGGGATTATAGGCAAGTTCCGTCATGGGATCGACTCGCTCCTCAATGAGATTCACACGCATGCACCAAACGCTATCGTTTTGTTTCCAGCGATGCCTGTCCAATCTTACCACAAGAATAGTGTTGTGAACATCTTTCCGTTGGGTATGGTTTGGGACGCCTTTCTTGGGTTCTTTCTAAGGCAGAAGAAGGAGCTGGCCAACAAGAGAGTCAACTGCATGCATTTAGACTTGACTGCAGCGGAGATAGCAAATTGGTACAAGACGAACAACGAAGAGGAGGATTCATTCTTTGGTAGTAACTTCAGTGGTATCAAAAACAGTGCGCTTTTATCTTCGGACGGAGTGCATCCAAACAAAAGGATGTACAAGCTGTGGGCAGAGTCAGTCTGTCAAAATTTTTACGACAGTGTAGCTCCTCAAATTGAACAGGCAAAGAAGAATGAGTATCATAACTTGGCTACCAGTACGAATCAAAGTGTGCAATGAATGACAATGTACGAGCAATGATGTCAGAATGGTTTAAACGCAGAATAATAAAGTATATATGTGTTTTATGAGACAATGGATCACATGCACAATCAAGATGTATCCATCTAGCGTTCGGACGGTGCCGTGAGTCTCACTCGCGTTCCAGGATACCAATCGTAGCTTGCGTTTTGACTTTGCGGTGTAAGTATGTGTTGTTGGCAAGAAGGGTGACTTAACTACTACCTACTACATTATGCTAGTCTTCCACTCAACTCCTCTTTGTACTGCTTTTTGTGTTTGATGGAGAACAAACTCCTATATTCAGCTGCATAAACGTAAAACCTACTTGTGGCAGATGATGCCTTTCCTTTAACAATCCGTCAAGATTCGAACAAACTCATCAAGCATGGCTCGACCTCTTTCTTTCGATACAGTAGGATGAACTGATCCCAGAGTGACAAATAGATCGTCCTCAATAGAAGCTGCAGTCTGAGAAGAGATAGAAAAGAGTTTATCAACTCGCACAGTTCCGGAGGTAGATTTGCCATCAATCAAACCAATATTCGACACGTTGAGGGTAGCATTCCTACCCTGATTTTCGCCGTCAATAAGAGCTAGGAGGGGCATGAATTTGTCAGGTGTCATCGGTTCTTCCATTTGTTCTTTACATTCACTGACTTTCTGGTGTGCACGATCCAATGCAGTAGACTTTGTCATGGTACTGGCGATGTTTGATGCAATAGACCAAATAGAATCATTTTCTTTCACTGAGATAGGTTCTTCAATCCCATCACTAAACACATGCATCCAAACATATTGGTAGAATTGTCTACATGGCGACGAATATCAACTCCCCATGTGATCTTCTCCATATCGACTCCCTGACATGGTGAGATATTCATTTGCCGTCTCACTGCCAATGTTAATGCAGAAATTATTGCTGATGAGACAGTCACACCATGAGATCGACACTTGTCACGTAAGCTCATCACATTTGAAATGATTGCTGATGGGACCTGATTATATCTCTCAACAATAGGAGTTTTCTCGTCTGGTAGAGGCCACGATGGTTTAAGTGGTGACAATGGAGGTGCCTTTTTTATATCGACTTCATCCTTCTCGTCCTCATGGATTAGTGTGCCAAGTAACTGATAGGCATCGGGTTGTAACTCAATTACTGGAGCCTTTGCATTTGGATTAGAAATTGCCTCAACCAGGCGTTTAACAAATATCTTACGACTATAACCATCACATATGGTATGATGAAAGACGAGGATGATCCATCCGTCTTCCAATACGACTGCCCGCCACAATGTTTTGCCATATGCATCATCAGGCGTGGGTCCCATGCCCCTCGTTACTTCTGCGGCTGTCAACTGTTCCAAACATTCGGGCGAGTCTACATCTCCGTCATAATCAGATGGTAAATTTTGAATGTCTATGTTCGGTTTGATATCGGGTTGAAATGATAGGAACGTTTCGTTTGTATCTCCATCCTTCTCGAGGACACACCGAAGAGGGATGATCTCATTGTGCACGGTATGCAGTGCTTTTACCAGTTCATCTTGAGTGCATGGCATGCCCGGTGCAGATAAGAGCCGCATCCATTGACAAATCTATATTTATATTTGAGTGAGTCATTTCCGTCGGTGATAGATAGATGTCGCTAGACATAGGTACTTGTTGAGACGATGGATTTAAGTAGGGAGCCGCCGCGATGAACTCACGAAACGCGACTGATTTCGGACCATGAGGAGCTGCCAAATTTTGGGTTCGCATCGTTGACGGGCTTATGAATCTTCGATGGGAAAGAAGAAAGAAGTGGACACCTGGTCCGTCCCAGCCCGCACCGTCTGTTGCTTACAATTCCTAGCGGACACCTGGTCCGTACTAGTTGTCCCTAACGCAGGTGAGGATGATGCGAACAATCGTTCATAGGATGAGACCGGTCGACGGTTCATGATGAATGGTCAATACTTATACAGTTCAGGCTTAGATGTAGCAAGTGTCATTGACATGGGCTTGCTTGTGGCTTACATATTTGTTGCAAGCTATTGCAATGAAGATGACGCATGGACAAGAGATGACGTGGCATTGCGTGGCGTGAGACTCGAATAAAAAAAGATAAAGTACCGATCTTATCGTGAATACCACACCGCCAGGTGTCTCGAGCAATGCAGGTCTCGATTCTCGATCTCTTCACCCAGCCCACTTGCGGGGCGTCGGTCTTACTTATCAAGCTTGGGCCCATTCTCTTCTCGTAAACTAGATTGTAGAAAAATCTCCCGTTCGTTTCTGGTGATCAATCATCTTTTGTCATTTCTAATTTATTCTCTCTGTTGGCCCATTAATTCTTCGTCAGGACCATCTTCTCCTTGGGGAGCATCGACAATCCTATGATGCAATGTCAAATTACCTTGAAGAATCCATCAACACATACCGGAGAGATCCACTCCTCCGAGGAAATGAAACCTTCTCTCAATACCAACAACAAGAGAGCGCTATCGAAATTCGAGAAAGTCAATTTCTAGCGGATATGGAGCTTGCGGTTGATTGCCAGTGCTAATTCAAAATTTTTTCAAGGGGAAGTTGATCGAATGGCATATGTAGCTACTGTCTCCTCACTCAGATTGATATTGGATATTGGAGAGGATGGTGGTATCTGTGACTTCACCTTCACTGTCCGTAATTCCACGACCCAATACGGTTCATGGAATAATCTCCGGTTGGATAGTGTGCTTGCACATGATCTTTGTCACCCGGATCACGATGATCCAAACAAAGCTCCACCACCGGCCATTGTATCTTTCTGTTGTGAGATGGAACGACTTAGCAAACCGTGGAGTGGGCCTTTTCAACCGATTGGGAGTGCCCTATCAGGAGAATAATCCAGATCATCAAGCGTTCGGATTGTATTGTGGTGAGTTTTGTCTCCTATTCCCATCTGTAACTGTTGTTGCAAATCAAATCTGACATGTCATCATTTTTTGTAGCTGCACTCTTGATTGTCAGGAAAATGAACGACAAGTATAACAACAATGCACCGTGTTGTTTTGCTACCATTGAACCTAATAGTACTGGAAATGGTTCCCATGTACAAGTTCTTTTCACGTTCCATGCAACTAATGGTAGTCGACCAGAAGGATTCATTACATACCTCAATAATGCCACTTGGTCTGCAGGTGTGCAACCCAAATCAAGTGCAACACGGGAGAATATGGCTCAAGTATCTTCTCCTGCTGCTCGAGGTCAGATCTCGACAAAGTGTTCATTTGATTACACGGAGGTTTGTTATGCATTGCTCTACATGATGAAGGACGAAAGATCACATTCGAATTCTCTAAAAAGTCGAGATCAAAGAAGCCACCACTCGCAACTCAGAATTGGGATTCAATCTGGAGGTTTGATGATTTCATACCTTCCCCATCTAAAAGCCCATTACAAGAGCTATTTCAGTCGAGTTCATCACTTGGGTAGGCCAGGAAGTAGAATGCCACATCACTTTCATAGTCACCATTTCCCACCAAACTTTCCTGAGGGAAATTTCAAGGAACCACGTGCTCAGAATAGTACTGATCACAATCAGGGGACACGTCGTTATTCAGTCAATCAATTGAGGATGGCAGGGGGTGGTAGATTTGGGTTGACTGTCTGAGTCACAGTGGGGTTGGGGACTTCATACTACATTCTGTCTATGCATTACACAGCTAGCAAGAGTGTTTGACATACACTCTCCCCGGGGACAGTGGGGTACATATAAAATAGATACATATTAACAAGAGCTCCGATCAGAGTCGAACTGTAGAGCATGTTTATTCAACTATTGCAACCGAAGGAGGCTTTGGCTTTATTGCATCCCTATTCTAAATAATAACTAACTAAACTTGTTATTGTTACACCTACCGACCTAAAAACACTACAGATCACATCACAACTCAATCCTGCAAGGCTTCTGCAACCGTTGCACTTGAGCGATTTGATGCAAGCAAACGATGACTTCCTCCGCCAATTTGCTCGCCACACTCATTACACCTTCCTAATTCCATAGCTCCTCCACATTCGCCAATAAAGTAAGGATGGCCATTTGGGCATTCGTACCAATGTGAGCTCCACCCTCCACCATAGTTATACCCCATTACTTGATTCATGGCCTTCAAACACTTCCTTCAATTCTTTATCGTTGCATTTCTCTTTCAAATCAATCGCTTCTTGGACTAATGCAGCGTTGATATCATCCTCAATAACTCGGTTGCAAATGTGATCAACTCTCGCTTTCACTTGGTGGAGAGCCGTCCAGTTCATTAGCAGCTTGCATAGATCGAGACGAAGCACTGAGCTCATGTATCGGCTTCTATCCGCGTCTGCATAGTCTATCGATTGTTGATATACATCGATTGCAACATTGAAGTTCACATCATTGCTTTCTAGAATAAGCCTTGTGAAGCACTGGGCTCGTAGCCTCAATAATTCGAGGTATGGGCGAGAAGGAGGAGGTGTGGACGACAATTTCTCTCCCACGACATGCTTCAAAGGACTTTCCTCATAGGCCCATCTTTTACGTCACTTTCGAGCTGTTCAAGAATTTCAATCAACCTCTTTACCTTTGCGTCATCCGGCTCGCCCCTTAGTATCAAGGAGTACCTTCGTAGCCTCATTTCAACGCTAGTCATGTGCTTCCTTTCAAGGAAGCGAAGCCGCATAAACGAAATGAGACGTCCATATCTCTTGACATGATTGATTGCGCTTCTACAGTCAGGGCATGACTTTGGTTTCGATGTGCCTAGTGACGAGGATAATACTTGCAGCCCAACGAAATTCCCCTCTTCGTCGATTTCATAGCTTTTGTCTGTTCAATAACAATGCAGGGGGGAATAAGACAATGAGGAAAGTTGTCAATTGTGTAGAAGCTCGACGATTTGTTTGGGAGACTCACCGATTTCCATAATTCCGTCCAAAGTGGTGGTTGAATAAAAGTGCCCACACTGTAGGAAGATGACCGGATCATTATCCAGGTCTTGTTCTTCGTATGAATTGAACTCAAGCATGTCGACAATGTTCGCCTTAGTCTCGGTGGAGCAGCATTCGATGCAAAACGAAAACATCTGGGCAATCTTCGCCACAGATACTAGGACAGCGATGACCGCAGGCAAGCAATTTGTCGCATCGGAGATTACAAGGCAATCTGTTACATGGGGCTCCACACACAAGACTACACTTTCCCTCGTGAAGGCACTGCCAGTCACAGTCCTCAACACATGATGAACACTTCAACAAAACACGATGCGTGAGAGATGGTAGGCTATATGAACAAGCAAAGATGATGCAATCGACAACTTACGATATTGCTGCATTTACCAACACATTTTGAATGCACACATGATACCGAACATTTCTTATCGCAGGGTGGGCAGGGATCACCTCCATGGCACTCTCTTCCACAAATATGGCCACAAAACAGCGTCCTCTCGCATTTCTGTTTGCATGAGTGGTTGCCTTCCTTGCAAGATTTGCACTTATTTTGACACGGGTGTCCACATTCAAGCATTGTATTACAGAGTTTAGGGCAAATAGGAAGTTGTGAATTTGCATTCGCACAAGCAGTCTCGCATTCATGACCGCATGCAGTGAAGGTATGCATCACTTTCTCTCGGCATCTCTGAGATAGCTTCTTTCTGGAAGAATCGTCTCTCACTGAGTCGCAGGTTGGAGAGGAAGCCAAATGCCCACAGGGAAGGCGTGTGTCTTCAACTCTTACAAGACACTCTCCGCAATCCTCACGGCAAAGTTTATTGCACGGATGATTTCTTGGACAACGAGGTGGGATTCGTCTGCAAGGCTCGGTACATTGTTTGAGCGTGATCAAATGGCCTTGATCCGTCGGGTGACACATCTGAACAAAACAACGTGGTTAGATAAAAGGTGCGGTTAATGCAATGCAGGAATTCAAAACATCAAGAGACTCACAAGTGGACATGCATGGACCGCATTTCAAGACGAGCACTGCATGGTCTGTTACAACCTCCATTAGGCCGATGCGTACGGAACTCTTGGACTGTTCTGCAATAAGTAGTTCCATCCATGGGGTGCAACTGGCAGACAGTCGGAAAAGATTTCACAATGCGTCCTTGAGATTGAAACATATCAAGCAAGGGCTTCCAGACATGATTCCCTTTCGACGATGAACGAAGAGTTGCGGTATTGCCAACGATAAAACATCCCATGCTTGGCTCTCGAGAGAAGAAACATTTACACGCTGCTCTTCTTTGAGAAATCCAATGCCTCCATACTTGTTTGATCGGACGAGGCTTATGACGATGATATCACATTCCTCCCCTTGATAATTATCAACACTGGAACATCTAATTGCTTGTTTCCCATTTTCTCCGCATGTAATTCGATGTCTTCAATGTCAGCGTCGTCCCTCAATAGCTCTGCTTGATCCAACTCCGAAACAAATGTGTTTTACATCGTTCATACTTCTTCTCATCTCCTTCACAATCGTCAATATTTGCCCAACGTATGGAGTCAATATCGTCACTTGACTATGTGCATAGCCTACGAAAAACAAGAGACAAGATTGTGAGTGTGTGCACACAAGCTGCAAGTAGAAGTAAACACTGATGCGTCCTTACCTGCAAAAGTAAGTACCGAACTATTTCGGACGCATAATTGAGCCTCAAATGAGTGTCGACGTTGTTGTTGCCAGATCATCGGCTCCATTTTCGACGTCTGCGGTGGTCCAATGAACACAGCAAGTTATCTGCGGACTCCCCGTACAAACCGGCTAAGACGCTACCGAGGGATGGTCCTGAAGGGATGGATAAGCTCTGACGTATAGATAGATCAGCTAATACAAGGTTCAGTACGAGATGAACACCGAGACATGGCTGAATCAAACCCTGAATGAATAAGTCGTGCGAATAGCAGAGATATCAAAATCAAATCCATCATGATACCTTGGTGAGTGCTGTAGCTTTCAAGCTTGGTCTAAGCTGCAAAGAGCTCCGATGAGGATCCAAGTGCTTCGTCTCTTCATGAGTTTTCTTATTCTCAGTCAACGCCTGTTAAAAATGGGCTCGAGAAACTCCCCTGCTTCTTCAACAATGACAACGGAATGCCACCTTAAGTGACAAGAGATCCCGATATTGCGCTCCAAGTTGTAGTCGCACCTATGATGCGTGCCTTTTCGAGAATGTATGAATCAATCTCTAGTCCCGATGTCAACTTTCAGCAGACAAAATCTTCGTACCTATGTCTAGCACTTTGTATCATTCATCATCTCTTCTGACTGCAA
>JAHBBA010000609.1:0-30213 GCA_018806925.1 Skeletonema costatum | reverse complement strand
AGCAGATGGCAGATGTTTCCAAGCGGTACTGATCTATGCAAGAATATCTCCTTTTTGCCTCCGTTCCACCACTTACCACCACCACCCTCCAGATCTCTTGCTTCACCAAAAAATGCGATGCTGGATGCTGACAGACATAAGCGGATTATCTATCCCACGTTAATTAATGCAACTGATGCAACGGAGGACACTGAGCAGAGAAGAACTCTCAGTTGCTCCTCACTCCCGCCCCATCTTCTTCTAAATAAATAATATTAATTCTTCGAAATGACCTTCGCTCGGCGGTTAGGATACTTCATTACCATCCACATATGCTGATGATGATAGTGCAGCGGTAACAATGACAAACAGCAATAAGAAAGACGACCATAAGCATCAAAATCATTCGTCGAAGTTTCTTATCTTCGGTCAAACAACTTCATGCACATCTGCGTTGATATTGATGATCGGAGCAACACTTATGCTAATGACAATTTCATTGATTCCAAAGAACTTCCACCCTCTGTTCGACCTTCCCCACCAATCGCAAAATCTGAAATTGACATACACCGCCGAGCTGGCTGCCAAGGCTGTTGAGCCCACCGTGTGGACTTGTGGCGAGGCAGACAGGCATAAACAAACAGCCCTCGTCGACCCCATCACAAACCAAAGGCCTTTCTTTGCTTTCGTTCACGTTTATAAGACTGGCGGATCGACGGTGCGTGAATTCTTCCGAGAATATGCTGCCGTTTGCAAGAAGTCACTTGCGTTGGTAGAAAAATGTGGTTATCAACGGGATCGCCGTAAAGGTTTATTAGAGGATTGTAAATTTTTATCATGTGTGACTGCTCCACAAAGCATTGAACGTGTCAACAGCACAATCCTACATGATAATTATGACATCTTGGGTGGCCATTTTAGCTTTGGCATGGCGGATGATATCTTTTCCAACGCTACAGCCACCCCTAATTATGGTAATGGTGCGCCTCAAGTGAGGCACATGACCTTCCTACGCCAGCCGATAACAAGATTCGTCAGTCACATCCTCTACCAGCAAACACAAGGGAATGTAGACAAGACGGACACGGTAGAAGAGACTGTGGAAGATATCAAGAAGAGGATCCGTAGCTCTAGGGAAAAAGGAAAGTATGTAAGCTCCTCAATTTACCCATTTTACATCAGTTTGCTCACCCCAGAGCAGCATGCGATGAAATACGATCAGGAACAAACCACCCAAGAGCAACAGGAATTGGTCAAAGTCCAACTTTCCATTGACAACTTGTTGAGATACAATGCAATTGTAGGAATGACTGAGACATTCTCCCAATCTATCCAGATATTTGAACATGCAATGGGGCAGATTGTAAACAGCACGAGAAAAGAAGAAAGAAGTGCAAGAGATTGTTTTCGCGGTACATTGGTGAGAAGGAGTCAAAAATGGATCTAAGAGGAATGACATTTCCACTGGTTCTGTGTTGAAAGAGCTGAATAAAGATGGGGAGTTCATGGCTCTCTTTCGCGAGTTTGTCAAATATGAACAGATGATTGTTGATTTTGCAATGGATAGCATCAGAAGCAATATGAGGCTGTCAAGAAAGGCCATTTTGAGCGCTATACTTTGGACAGTTCGGATATGTTGTATCTAGATAGTGTTGGGATGTGATGTTTAAGTCCGATGAATTGTTTTTGTTTTGTAAGAGTATTTTTTAATGACTTTCTGGATGTCATGCAGCCATTGTCGAACTGGCGGAGACTGATTCAAGCTGAAACAGATATATTTTGGGGGACGGAGAGTTGATTACTCCCTGTTCCGGCAATTTTGTCATTGCCGGATAGTGTTCTTGCACGAGTGTGTAACTTTAGCTGGACACTTTGTGACAACTTTCCATGCTACTCATGCGGTAAATATGTCACTCTTTTTCCGCCAAGCTCAAGCTGAGATGATATGAGAGATGAGGCAATCATCATCATGACATATCATACACAGCGCTGCTGAAAGGTCCCTAAATATATTATAGAGAGTCATGCCAGCCCCAATAGTGGTAACAAATCCCGACGCAGTCCGCTATCTAATTTTCCAACTTTACGCCGAGGCCGTGTTGGTAGTAACGCTCGTGCTTCTCGTGCCCTTCGTGCTGCTGGACGAGTGGCGGCTGCACAGAAATAATAATCGGCCCATTTCCAAGCAGTAGAGGAACCGACCTTGATTGAGGGTGTCTGCGTCGATAATGAATTATTCTCTCAGTAGATCGGTCGCTAGAGCGGCGACGAGGCGAGAGCTAGTGAAGCCGCCCGTCGCCATCGATACTATAACTCTATTCGTTGACACATCATCGCAACAGCCATCAAATCTTGCTGAACAAAAAATCGCTGAGAATGTTTTCATCATCGCACAACAACAAATTTGATGGTCCAGCCAATCAGCTCTCCGCAGTTTCAGTTGACATCCATGCAGCTCAAGACGAAACTTCCTCAAAGAGGCCAACTACCTAACAAAAACGCTTTAACCGCAAATGTCTCAAATCCATACAATCGCTCGCTCGAGTGGAAATGAACGTGATGAAACTCGATTTCTCCGAGCGAGAGCAGTTCGGAACTAGATTCAGCTGGACGAATTGTACTCATCATCATCTGCGAAAGACGGCACTTCCAATAATACGACAATAGAGTGTCTTTGATGGCACCGCCAGTTAATCGTCAGAATGAACTGTCATCACGTGCCAACTACTACCAGGCATTCACTAGAGAACATTTTTGATGGTCACTGGAATTTGTTGGTGGAAGCATGGATTCCATTTGGGGAGGAGGGGAATATGAGGCATGGTCTTGGCAATGTTGGAGGAGGACAGGAGGGAAATCGGTATGAGGGTGGACATCATCATTTGGGGGGCAAATGGCTACTCAATATTCATCACATCAAGTAGTGGCAAGAAGTAGCTGTGTCGACAGCGATGACAGCAGCAACAAGGTGATAATACCACAACAACAACAGCAATACTACATGTGGAGAGAAGACAAATTGAACAACTTCACCTATCTCCATTACATCAGGGGAAGAGAAACGACAGTGGATATTAAATGATTATGAATTCAAAGATCCATGTAGCAAACATTGGCCGGAGGAACTGCGTACAAGGATACGACAGTTTGAGAAAGCGCTAATGCATTAGTGAAGGAGATGTATCGTAGGAGGGGATGGATTCATTCAAGTGATCATCAGCAGTATGCAAGGGATGCAAGCGAGGATAGTGACAGCGATGACGACGATTTTTGAGTTGCTTCTCTAATTCAATAATTATTTTCTCTAAATACTCTCTATGGGACTTGTGAAAAAGATCAGTATAATAGAATAGTCAAACACCTAATCTAAGTAGAAACGAGGCTGGAGGAACAATATCATAGATCATCTACTCCTCCTCAATGAACATTTCATTGTGGGCACATTCACCTGTCCTCTTGTTCACTTCCTGATCCTTCATGCACATGATGATACACTTCTCAGTCCCAGCTACGGCTACAATATCTAGCACAGCCCACCCATTTCGGCAAGCAGCACTATTATGCCAACGGAAGCAGCGCTCTACTTTCTTATCATCATCATCACTGATGCTGACACATTCACCTGTCCTCTTGTTCACTTCCTGATCCTTCATGCACATGATACACTTCTCAGTCCAGCTACGACTGCAATATCCAGCACGCCCCCCATTTCGGCAAGCAGCACTATTATGCCAACGGAAGGCAGCGCTCTACTTTCTTATCATTCATCATCACTGATGCTGACACATTCACCTGTCCTCTTGTTCACTTCCTGATCCTTCATGCACATGATACACTTCTCAGTCCAGCTACGACTGCAATATCCAGCACGCCCCCCATTTCGGCAAGCAGCACTATTATGCCAACGGAAGCAGCGCTCTACTTTCTTATCATCATCACTGATGCTGACACATTCACCTGTCATCTTGTTTCACTTCCTGATCCTTCTTGCACATGATGCACTTCTCGGTCCAGTCATCACGACAGCGTCCCGCACGCCCCCCATTTCGGCAGACAGCATCAGTATGCCAACGGAAGCAGCGTTTTACTAGAGGGCGAACACCACGGGTGGCAGTTGCGAATGATTCCTCATCATACTCATCCTCGGGTGTTGATAAAAAGTAGCTGTCCTCGTCATGTCCATCAATCAAATCAAAGTCCTCGGAGGTGTCAAACACCTTCAATGCCAGCTGATCCTCAGAGTTGATGGCAACGCCCTCTGAGCTGAGGCTGCTGATACATGAAAGATAGGAGAAGAATGAAGTAGTTGTGTGAGCACCGATCAACAAATTGCAAACGAAGGCATGTGATGTGATGATGTGTGATCATATATCATATCACCATCGATTATGTAGTTGCTTAACTTACCTCATCGGCAGAGAAAGCGCCTGGAACGGCGCCAAACAGCAGCAACAATGCTGAAGCAAGGCAATGGCTTTTCATTTTGGTGTTTTTGGTTTATTAGCAACGAAAATTATGCCATGCGTTGCGGTTTGCGTTGGTCGGTAGTTTATAGTTGTTGGTAAAGTGGTTGGAACCACGACACACAACACGCGTCCTTTTTGTACCAAAGACACCTGTCTTAATATTTGCGCCAACCAACATGCGCAAAAAAATGACGATTGACGATCTTTAGCTGATGATACATGTACACTACTTATGTCTTGACCACATCCCTACAATCCCAAATATACACAGCTCACCATCATGATTACCTCATTCTTTGCTCCAAGAAAAATTCCGAGTCGAAAAAGCGTTCTTCGAGAATCATCCGCCGCCGCCGATGCAGCTGAACCAAAAAACGACGGCAATGAAAAATCTGCCTCCGCCGCCGTCATCACTCCCAGCAGCTCGTCCATCGCCTCTTCCTCCAGCAAGAATTTTAAGAGCGCTGCGAAACGATGACTCGTCAACGCTCAATTGGCCGCTCATCTTCATCCAGCGACTGGAACGCTCATCTCTCTAGAGCGCTCGCCTCTCCAAAATTTCGCTCCCTCTCCAAATTCATCGCCAGCGAACGCATCTCGAAAACGATCTATCCGCCGCCCGCTCTCGTCTTTTCAGCACTCAATCTGACTCCTCTCAGCACAGTCAAAGTGGTCATCGTCGGCCAAGATCCATACCATCAACCAAATCAAGGTCACGGGTTATCGTTTTCGGTGCCACCCGGTATTAAAATCCCTCCGTCGCTGAGGAACATCTACAAGGAACTTTTAAATGACAGCAACGTCGCTGAATTCGATAGCATGCCGCAGCATGGCAATTTGATACGGTGGACCAAGCAAGGTGTGCTGCTGCTGAATAATGTGCTGACGGTGAGGAGGGGGGAGGCGGCGAGTCATAAAAAGAGGGGATGGGAGGAGTTCACGGATGCTGTGATTGAGGCGGTGGTCAAGCGTGATGATAGTGACGGCAGTGAAGATGATACAAGCAATAACAAGAAAAACAAGGGAAGTGGAGTAGTCTTTTTATTATGGGGCAAACCAGCCTCCCTAAAAGCACAAACTGTCCTCTCCAAGCAACCACGCAACAACAAAAAGGGCAAACATGCCGTAATCATGTGTTCACATCCCAGTCCATTGGGTGCTACTAAAACGAATGCTCCATTTATGGGAAGTAGGTGCTTTAGTAGGGCAAATGAGGAGTTGAGAAAGAGGGGATGGAGTGAGATAGATTGGAGGGTGGATGGTCCTTTGAATGAGGAGGAAGATGAGGATGTGCAGAAGAAAGAGCGAATTGAGGAGAAGACAGAAAAGGAAGTTGATGATACAGAAGGTGGAGACGATGACGAAGTTGTGGATTGTTAAGTGAGCTTCGGAACAATTTCATTTTGTGAGATAATAAACAACTGCATACTCATACTCATTGGTTATTCATATTTATATTCATACCACTAACCTACTGATACTTCTCCTGCAAAGAGAACACTGAGAGAAATCTGATAGGCACCAACAACATAAGAGTAAGAGTAGGGCAGATATGCTCTGGAAACGACCATGGACATGACAATCGGATCAAGGTGATTGGGATTGTGGTTGGCAGCATGGCTGGGAGGTGGACTCGCTGCTCTAGCTCTAGAAGTGATGCAAGCAAATGCGCAGGTAAACCCCTTTGACCTTGAGCTGCGTTGCTGGTCTACTCGTTGCTTGGCGCACGCCTTTTCTTCAAATAATCATGAAACATTTTGCCTTGTTGGGCATAGCAATCCTGTCGTGGAAGCAAGTTCGTTCCGTTCTTTGCGCTGTTGCCGCGTTGTGTTTGTGTGGAGTAGTTCGACATTTGTGCTTACTTTGGGAAGAGAGTAGGAGAATTGTCTTTAGCTTTACTCTACGTAATAATGAGGGAGGAAGAGGCAGGGAGTAAAAGATAATTGGTGTTGTCTTACTATTGATTGATTAATCCGTTATAATTAATCCGTCTTAAAACTGTTTTTGTCATATTCCATTACAATTGAGTTCATCATTCCCGGGCGGGGAACTCAAATCTCATTGACAACTAAATCTCATATGATCGACACGTACTTACATTTAGACTATAACGCTCCTACGTTGCTATGCATCATTAAGATACTGTCCCAACATTTCATATTCCTTGCTTGTAATCCTGTCAAGGATGACTTCGTCTGCTCTTGAAAGATCCACACTCCTAGTGTAATTATGAGTCTTGATCATTTGACAGCCATCATCCATGTTCGACATGTTGTTTGTACTTTTCGAGACAACAGATTTCAAGGAACAAATTGCATTTGGACCACTGATTGTTGTGACGACAGTCCACATGGAAGGTGGCACATCTTTGAAGCAGCCCAAATGTTGCGGCAGGAAATGCTCGTTTAGCGAGCCCTCTCTCCCCTGTGCATGTATTTGAGAAAGCACTGTTAAATATTCTGACAAGTCCAAGCAGGGAAATCCTTTGTCAGTTCGTGCAGTAATATTACTACTTGGACCAACCAAGTTCAATAATTGAGGAACAAAACGTCTGTGATCAGGAATCTCTTTGTCTGTATCACATGTCACTTTACTTTTCCATGCCGAAACGATGCGTTCCTTTGGATCACGAATCAATGCAAATGAATCTTGATCCTTGAAGTTGGACCAATCCGTCTTCCTCTTGGCTTCAATGTTTGTCCATAGCTTTTTATTCGACAAAGTATGTATCCACGGTGGACCTGTGTAATTCATGGACTTGAATGATTTTCCTTCAACAATTGCAAAAAGCTCTTCCACAATGAAGTCGATCCACATTTGGCACATGTACAAAGTGTGGCCGGCTTGAGTTCTGCAATAGTCACATCCATATGATCTGCTGCAGGGACAGGGACAACTTCCCATGCAATGGATGGTTTGGTGGCCTTCTGCTTCTGATTTGTTTTTGCTTCTCCCTCTTTGCGTTTGGGGCTTTCATATTCGGACGCTGCAACATTATTTGTATCTTTTTTTACAGTGACATCATTTTCTGCTTCTGGGCGGATGACGTTTGAAGATCGGGAGTCGGCATGTTGTATAGCATTGGAACAGCGACAATCATCACAAGAGTGCCGATTGCTAGTAGCGCAAGTTTGGATATTGTTGAGGCGGAGGCGGAGGACCTCCTTCCGCCCAAAATCGGTGCAGTTGTGTTGGCTGTGACCGAGATGTTATCTCGTCCACCTCTCTCTCCCATATTATTGTCAGTTCAGATTATGGTGATGAAGAAACGAAGTGATGATACTATGTTGTAATGGTCAGTGATTTTTTACTAGATACTATATATTTGATATTGATAGTACATCATATTGGTTTCGTTGTCGCGTGCGTTCATTGGTGTTTGGTGTTGTTTAGAAATTTTGTACTAAGTCCTACTGTTCATTTATCAGAAAAGGAGTCCGAAGGA
The DNA here is from genome assembly GCA_018806925.1 of Skeletonema costatum. Taxonomy (NCBI): domain Eukaryota; phylum Bacillariophyta; class Thalassiosirophyceae; order Thalassiosirales; family Thalassiosiraceae; genus Skeletonema; species Skeletonema costatum. Next base: position 22,323 of record JAHBBA010000609.1, on the reverse strand, counting down.
CAAAATCACGACTACGGTTAACTCTCTCCCTTCTTCTTGCATTTGGGCGCGCTGCAGATCGCCGATTTTGGCCAAAGCAACCCTCGTGCTGCATAGCATGCGTCTGCTGAACATATACCTACAATCCATCTAAACCAAGCAAGCAAGCAAACAGGCAAACAAGCACTCACCAAGATGCCTTCCTTTGCTGAAAAAGTAGCCTCCCAAATCCCATCGGAAGTCCGCATGATCTCCGGTTGCCATGATGCTCAAACATCAGCTGATGCCAACATCACCTCCTTTCAACTTCCCAACCCTGCTGGGCGAGCAGGAGGGGCATGCACCGCAGCGCTACTCCAAGTGCTGTACGACCGACCGTCCATTGCAGCAGGCAATGATAACACAAGTTGGGTGGAGGTTCTGCGTCGCATGCGAGAGAATTTGGACGAGCAAGGGTTCGAACAAGTGCCTCAGTTGAGCTCTTCTCGGATCATTGATGTCAATGAGCGCATGACTATCGTGAATGACAATCCGTCCGGTGTCAAGAGGGCTGTCTTAATCGGCATTAATTACGTAGGACAGCAGGGAGAATTGTCTGGGTGTCACAACGATGTCAAGAACATCTCCAGCTATCTACAACAGGTGCAAGGATTTCGTCCTCAAAATATGATCACGCTAATGGATGATGGAGTACATGACAATCCAACTTATGATAGGATACTGCAGGCATTCCAATGGGTGGTGAATGAGAGTCAAGCGGGTGATACAGTTTGGATCCATTATTCTGGACATGGCGGCAGAGTCGAGGGACGACAATGGAGACGAAGATGATGGCTACGATGAGACTCTGATTCCGGTTGACTTTCAACGGAAGGGTCAGATTCGTGATGATGACTTGCTTAGATATCTAGTAAAGCCAATGAGAGAGGCAGTATTGATGACATGTCTGATGGATTGTTGCCATAGTGGAACTGTTCTCGATTTGCCCTATCGTTTCATTGCCGATGGAGATCATTACCAAATGGAAAGAAATGATGATTTTGATATGGATCATTTGATCGAAGTGGCGAAGATTGCAGCGACTGTGGCAGCTAGTTTGGGTGGCATGGCACAGAGTGTTATTCAATCAAGTGGGCTTGTGGAGGAAATTGATGAGTGCTGTGTGATTTTGTAGACGATAGCGTTGAGATGGACAAATTATTGTAGTGTCAGCCTGATAACAGTCATTACTTCCCTTAATTATTTCAATGAGATAGAGACAGTCTTTGTTGCAATCATAGTGGAGAGGTGCACAATGGAGAGGACATTCCATGCTCTCTTGCTCTTGAAACTTGACTATGATTAGCTTGATAGCAAGCTCACTCATCAGAGATAACAGGGCACTTGATTAACTTTGCCCAACACACATGTGCACGAGATATATATCGACGACACATGCAAGAGTAGTGATTAGAGAGTATCAAAAGACAAGTTGGGGGTATAAGTGAACTCTAAAGCTTACAAGAATCCAAAACCCCACAAAGTAGCATCCCCTCCCTTTCAACTACAACCCTATCCATCTGAAAGCAGCTCAGACAGTCTCTTTCCCTATTAACTTGCTTAGTACCCACCATCACAATAGCCGCCGCCTGCACGATTCTAACGACAGCCGGCATAAGAATTTTCCTCACAGGCATCCACAGAAAGGCAGTAGCACGCACTTGTGGGGTTCCCATGAACTTCGCAAACTGCTCATTTTTTACCACTACCACGGTTCCTTTTCCCATTACCACCGCTGCCTCCAGACTAACGAGGAATACATCCACCATCTGACCAAGTGCAACGTCCTCCACTGCCGGAGCCACAAGCTTCGGCAGGATACACTGAACAGCTTCCGCCGCCGTTTCCTGTAGCATGAGAATTCCTTTTCCCATTACCACCGCTGCCTCCAGACTTACGAGGAATACATCCACCATCTGACCAAGTGCAATGTCCTCCACCGCCGGAGCCACAAGATTCGGCAGGAAAATGTGAACAGCTTCCGCCGCCGTTTCCTGTAGCATGAGAAGAATAAGAAAAAGACAGATTGATTAGTTGTGATGAGTGTTGGAAGTATTCAATTAGTCACACCCCTTGGACTGAACGCAGAAAAGTCTCACCTGGCACTCCACCATTGTAGTGAGGAGTGTAGTATTGCTTGACGCTTCCGCCGCCGTTTCCTGTAGCATGAGAAGAATAAGAAAAAGACAGATTGATTAGTTGTGATGAGTGTTGGAAGTATTCAATTAGTCACACTCCTTAAACTGAACACAGAAACCTCTCACCTGGCACTCCACCATGGTAGTAAGGAGTGTTGTAGTGCTTGACGCTTCCGCCGCCGTTTCCTGTAGCATGAGAAGAATAAGAAAAAGACAGATTGATTAGTTTGTGATGAGTGTTGGAAGTATTCAATTAGTCACACTCCTTAAACTGAACACAGAAACCTCTCACCTGGCACTCCACCATGGTAGTAAGGAGTGTAGTATTGCTTGACGCTTCCGCCGCCGTTTCCTGTGGCATGAGAAGAATAAGAAAAAGACAGATTGATTAGTTGTGATGAGTGTTGGAAGTATTCAATTAGTCACACTCCTTAAACTGAACACAGAAACCTCTCACCTGGCACTCCACCATGGTAGTAAGGAGTGTAGTAGGGGTTGACGCTTCCGCCGCCGTTTCCTGTAGCATGAGAAGAATAAGAAAAAGACAGATTGATTAGTTGTGATGAGTGTTGGAAGTATTCAATTAGTCACACTTGGACTGAACAAGAAACCTCTCACCTCGCACTCCACCATTGTAGTAAGGAGTGTAGTAGGGCTTGACGCTTCCGCCGCCGTTTCCTGTAGCATGAGAAGAATAAGAAAAAGACAGATTGATTAGTTTTGATGAGTGTTGGAAGTATTCAATTAGTCACACCCCTTAAACTGAACACAGAAACCTCTCACCTGGCCATCCACCATTGTAGTAAGGAGTGTAGTAGGGCTTTCCGCTTCCGCCGCCGTTTCCTGTAGCATGAGAAGAATAAGAAAAAGACAGATTGATTAGTTGTGATGAGTGTTGGAAGTATTCAATTAGTCACACCCCTTAAACTGAACACAGAAACCTCTCACCTGGCATGCCTCCTGACATGCCTCCTGGCATGCCTTGACCTCCTGACATGCCTCCTGGCATGCCTTGACCTCCTGACATGCCTCCTGGCATGCCTCCTGGCATACCTCCTGGCATGCCTTGATAGTGATAGCCACCGCTACCGCCACCGTCACGTCTGCCGTAGAAATTCTCCTCATAAGGCTCCATCTTGTAGTCTTCGGAAGAGTCAAACTCATCCTCCTCATAAGGTTCCGTCGCCTCAAAGTCAAAGTCTTCAGAGAGGTCCTCGTCCTTGGAATCATAAAGGTCGAGTTGATCCTCAAAGTCGGTGGCAAGGATGACGCCACGAAGTTGCGGCTGTAGAGATGTATGATGTGATGGGAGGCGAATAAGAAGGTGTGTGAGCACATGAGCAAACATTACACAAAAATCATTAGATAGGCTGGTGAGGGTGAGGTGTCTACTTACCTTGGCGGAGAGGGCGCCGGGGATGGCGTTGAGAAGCACTAGGGCTGCGGATGCAAAGAGCTGGGCTTTCATGTTGGTAACAGTTGCTTATGTGATGTGTATCGTTTTGATTTTGATTCAGAATCAAAAATATGATTCTGTTCTCTACTGGAATAACGCGTGGTCTGCAAACGAAGCGAACCCGATGAAAATGTGCACCTCTGTAGGATCCTGTAGGATTGATACCAGTTCCTGAAAACACAGCAGGTTCAAGCGGTGGCCTGTCACTCGGCCGGTCTGCTTCTCAGATAATTGAGACGCGTGTTGCGAACTGGATGGAGCGAGAGGCGAGGATGGAGGAAAGGAGAAGCCGACTTCCCACGCACGCCACAACGCGGTACTCTTGTCCGATTAACCCTTTCGACGTTGAAGATACCAATCTTATTTAGTCGAGATGCCCATCTGATCGCTCCACACCACAAAATAAAATTTCCACCACAGAAATCGGCTTCGGATTGCAAATACATGCGTACAATACAATATCTTTGATCGACTCCATCAATCAATCACCCGAGCTCTCATAATCACTTCGGTCGACAACACTATCATATCATCATCATCATGTCCAGCGAATCCAACCCCAAAGTAGTCCTCGCCTACTCCGGCGGACTCGACACCTCCGTCATCCTCAAATGGCTCTGCGAAAAGGGCTTCGACGTCGTCGCCTTCTGCGCCGATGTAGGCCAACACCACGAAGACTTCGAGGCAGTCAAAGCCAAGGCTCTCAACGCCGGAGCACTCAAATGTGTCGTCACCGATCTTCGCAAGGAATTCGTCACAGATTACATCTTTGAGGCGTTGAAGTGCAATGCCATTTATGAGGGAAAGTACTTGCTGGGTACTTCGGTGGCGCGCCCCTGTATTGCCAAGGAGATGGTCCGTATTGCCGCCGAGGAGGGAGCTGGCTTCATTGCCCATGGCGCCACTGGAAAGGGAAATGATCAGGTCCGTTTTGAAATGTGTGCTCAGGCGCTTGATGCCAAACTTCAGTGCATTGCACCATGGAGGGATGCGGAATTTATTGAATCGTTCAAGGGACGTTCTGATTTGCTGGCGTACTGCACCAAGCATGGAATTCCTGTGGATGCCAAGCCCAAGTCCAATTATTCCATTGATGAGAATTTATTCCATACAAGTTATGAGAGTGGAGTGTTGGAGGATGCCAATGAGACGTATGAGGAGAGTATGTTTAAGATGACGGTTAGTCCGCAGGCGGCTCCGGAGACGAGTACTACCATTGATTTGGAGTTCGTTAAGGGTGTTCCGGTTAAGTTGACCAATAAGACTGATGGAACTGTCAAGGTGAGTTGTATTATTATTATACATGTGATGTTTGAGATGATACGACGGATAACACATCATGATGTGTGGTCAATTATTCTTTGAGATTGTATATTTAACACACACACATCACATAATATTCCACTCGTCTTCTTCAGACTGACCCCCTCGAACTATTCATGTACGCCAACGAAATCGCCGGAGCCAACGGCATCGGCCGTATCGACATTGTCGAAAATCGTTTCGTCGGTATCAAATCTCGTGGAGTCTACGAAACTCCCGGTGGAACTCTCCTCCGCGATGCTCACATGGATCTCGAGGGAATCTGCATGGATCGTGAGGTAAAGCGCATCACGGAAGGAATGGGTATTGAATTTGCACGTTTATGCTACAATGGGTTCTGGTTTGCTCCCGAGATGGACCTTATTCGTTATTCGGTCGATTACAGTCAGAGGGATGTTACTGGAACTGTTACCTTGGAGTTGTACAAGGGAAATATTATTGCTAGGGGACGTACTTCTCCGTATGCATTGTACAATCCTGACTTGGCTAGTATGGATATTGAGGGAGGAGGAGACAACTTTGACTACAACCCTAGTGATGCTGCTGGATTCATTCGTATCAATGCTGTTAGGCTTAAGACTTATGCTGCCTTGAGAGCAAAGACTCAGGAGTAAATATTAGGTTTGTGTGGAATTCATGATTGTTGTTGCTCAGATTGGGGGGAGAGAAACACAACATAAGGGAGGATGGAGAATCTGTAAATGATGATGGTTTCCCGATTAGAGTGATGGATATATGATGATGTAGGCAAGGGCGGGGGGCAAAGTAGAGAAATATTCTTGGAGCATGCATGCTCAGTATTGTCGTAAACAAAATGATTATTAACACTTAGAGGCTCTCGTTGCTGATCTACTCACTTTTGCGGTATTTTTTGAACACAGCACCGACACATGAGAAAAGGAGACAGAATCCCAATAGACTACCTAGAATCACGAACACCTTTGCCCCTGTCGAAGAAGTTTGCCACCAACTAGGCCTCTCGGGCAACGCCTCCTTGGTGGTGTAGACGTCCTCAAGCAGGGCACCCTCACTCAACATACCGAATAGTCCCCAGCCACATCCAGGTTGGTTCATTGCAACTCGGACGTGGCCCTCCTCACCCCAGCCAAGTCCCCAAGAGTTTCTAATTTTCCAATAAGGAGTATCATGTGTAGTGTTATAGCCGACAACGACGACGGCATGATCGATGCAGGAGGTTTCGCAACACTCACATCCACTGTCGTGAGTTAGTACACCATCTGAATAACTCATGAAGAGATTGCAGTTTCTGTGCATGCGTGCGGAAGTAAAAATATCCCTTTCAAAGTTAGTCACCGCATATATACACCTTACAAAGTTAGGCAAACGCAGACACATCTACTTACGACTTGAGTGTCATTGGAACAGGCTGCTGAGCAACAGCTGCTAACATGAGATCACGCCTCTTTTCAAAACTGGAACGATCATTCACAGAATTGACAACTTTGGGAAAGTTCAAAAGGCAACGGGAGTTTACCACCAGCCTCACAGGTTCGTTTGTCGCTCGATTCCGAAGAAGTCTTCGTAGGGTAATCGTCATACGATACTATCCCTCCATAATTATCATTGCCGAAATCATTGTTCTCCCAAGCATACTTTGCGGCATACAACTGCGATAACGAATGTTAGAGAAGAAGCAACAAGGCAGAGCCTCAAACAATCAAAGAGCGGAGCACACAACAACAAACTCACAATGTTGCCCCCCATCACACGCCAAATTCTTGTCATCACACGAAATCATCTGCTGAAAACTCAAACTATTCTTAGTCATGGCATACCACTCGATTCGTCTTATTCGTAATCATTAATGCCGATCAATGCGCCGCTGTGGTGGACACAGCCCAACAACATCCCCAATATCCTTGATTCTTGACAATGGTGGTATAACCTGATGCATGCCAGTCGACTGCGGGTGGATTATCTTGCATTCTTCTGTGTCCTTGCTTCTTGTTCTTCTTTGGTACATTGTTAGTGGCTGCAAGTCGTCGAGATGGATCATCTGTTGCAGTCAACAACTTCTTCCACAGTACCATCACTGTCGGCGTCATTCACACCATCACTACCATCATCTCCACCCACCTCCTCCACCTCTTCATCATCATCATCGTTGATCCCCTCAACAATAAACCGTTCCAACTTTCCCCTCCTCCCACCCATTATTCTCCACCCCATCCAAATCAAACCCAATCGTACTAGTCCACACCCAATCTCATCAACCGCTCCTCCATCGTCAATGTCGACTCCTCATTCAACTTTAAATTAAATTGCACAGGCGGCATTCGTGATTCCCAATACGAAATAAACTTTTGACACATCCACCAATCGATTGGCACGTTCCTCTGTCGTATCGACTTATCTGCATACTCTGGAGTAAACACTTCAATCATTTTGGATAGAATCGCAAAGAATCGAGCATCTTGCAACTCGGCAATGGAATAGCAGTCATTTTCGTATTCGATAAAGCCGTTGAGGCATGTGGAGCATTCGTGTGTGGATGTGGTGGTGTAGTTGTAGCAGGTTCGATTGGAGGTTGTGGCGCAGAGGTTGGATGTGGTGGGGTTGCAGCTGACTATCGTTGATGATTGGGCGTTGGTTACTGCTGCTGATAATAAGGTGGTTATTGAGAGGGAGTGCGATTGTCGCTGCTGAGGAGAGAGACGACTTCATTGTCATTATTGCTGTAGTTTTAAGTGTTGATAAGTTTAATCTCAAGAGAGCTATGGATACAACAAGATATTATGGTGAGCATATATTTGCAAAAAAAATGAAACACAAGATATGTTTTAGATTCTTCACGTTGCCAAGCTGACAAACGCGACAACAACAATAATCACCCGATCGACTACAGGTTCACTCCAGTACTAGGTGCTTACAAATCAAGTCTCTTTGCTGCTGCTCTTGGCTTTGCAGCTTGCACTTGCTGATTATGTGACGAGAAGCATAAGTAGGTAACAATGCAGTGAGATTGCAGTCGTTCGAACAGCCGGCGCATTTTTTTGCATGCGATCTTGATCAAGTGCAAGCACTGGACCTAGGTTCTTGCTCGTCTACATTGCACTCACAGGATACTCAGGTTACGTCATCCCTCAGGGAAGCACTGAAAAGACTGGTTCCTTATTCAGCTCTCCCCTGACAGACCGCAACAAAACGAAAAGACTACTTTGTTGGGGTGCCAAAACTGTGTGGGTTAAATCTGATGCGAACCCACAATCCCAAAAACACTGCGACTCTCAGAGCTCGCTTGGTCAAAGGGTGGGGAGTGGGCCGCTTAAACTAAAAACTATGATGACTAGCCGCACACAACGATACTGCGAGTGCACTGGTCGGCTGTTGTCTTGATCAAAAGCAGAATGGCAACGCCATGGCCACAGCGTTGATCCAACAACAAACAGCCAACCTGCTGCCGCCAAAGGCGGCAGAAGGGATGGACAAAGATGACTACCGCGGGATGAGACTGAGATAGCTGTCTCATTAGACAGCTGTTCGTTCCATGCTACTGTCCATCACCTCAAGAAAGTGCAGGAAAAGCAGAACCGGGACAGACAGATTGGAGCTCAAGATCTTTTGACGGACAGACTAATCATCATATCCATAGAGAGTTGTGATGGACACATGTGTCCATCACCGATTTTACCGGAGTCTATCGACCAGACTCCAACGATTATGCTGAGCGTGTATTTAGGACACTAGTACGTATTCTACGTTTTGCCGGACTATCGGGATCTAATTGGGATATTAACCGTTAGATCCCGATAGGCCTATCTACTACTAGTGTATCCGAACTATAAAAAGGGCTCTTCTAGTAGTTTTACTAGCATTTAGTGATGGACACATGTGTCCATCACTGGAAAAATAGCCCCTCAAAATCTCACTATGGATATCGCTGGGACATCGCTAACGGGCTCTTGCTGACGCTGGTAAATCAAAGAAAGATCTTTGCAAGATTTGAAGTTGAAGTTGAAAAGATTGCATCTCAATTCAGGCAAAACAATGACGGCGGCGGCCGGATCCAGATCCAAGACCACAGCCAAGACGCAGCCAAGACGCATAAGCAGCTAGCAGCCTTGCATAGCGACAAAGACACAAATTAGTTAGCTCTACGATGAAGTACTCATCCATTTCAATCCTTTGCGCTGCTCTGACAGCCTCTGCATCGGCCTTTGTCTCTCCCAAAAGGACTGTTGCTGTTGCACCGATTGCTCACGAGAATGGATTTCGCCCCACCACAAACAGCAGCGGCAGCAAACCAACAGTGCAGATCCAACTACTCCTTCTTAAAGGCCGCCCAAGAAGATTCATTGGGACGTAGTCATCCACGACCCTACTTAAAATTAGTGACTTTGTCTACTCCTTTGCAAATGTCCGCAGAATCGTCAAGGCAAATGAGGGACAGACAAGAAAGAAGAAGACCGGGTGGTTTAGCTCGGAGAAGTACACGGTTGCATTTGTACACTCCGGCTCTCATCCTCACGCAGGATGGTGCTCAGGAACAGAGTAAAAGACAAGTTATTCAAGTATGTCGTTACTCCGGATGCTATCAAGTTGTTTATGGAGAAGAATCGCAAGTGGTTTGATGAACCAGAGGGTGGTGGGGATTGGGAGTTTGACAAAACCGTTTCTGAGAAGACTGATCCATTCCTTTTGGAAGCGGCGGTGGATAAAGCTGCTAAGGATAACATGAAGATTGTTGACTATGTGAGTGATACAAAGAGTGGCGGGCAAACATGTTGCTTTTATTCTTTCAGACTAATATGTGGCATCTCCAACACAACGTTGTTCTCTCGTAATAATCTATTCACTATTTATATAGGATGATGAGTTCTGTACCGGCAAGGGTGGTCTTGTTTATGTGTCGTTGTCAACCTTACACGAAAATGGATCAACTGTGCTTTCCGTGGTACCATAGGATCCACGGATATTAACACGGATAGAGACTTCAGACTTGATCATGAATCACTCTTTGAGAGTAAAGATGATATTTTCGTATCTGGTGGCAAACCAGGAACGCACATGGGTTTCACGACTTATTTATGTGATGAGAAGAAGGGTGATCAGGATGGACGCAAGAGTCTTGACCGTATCCTTGCATGCGTGAATGAAGAGTTCAAGAGTAACCCGGACGTTGTTGGTAAGGACTTTGATCTATACGTGACAGGACATAGGTAAGTCATTGATGTGAAGTTGATACCTGTTGCTGTTGTGCTTGATCTTATATATTTACATCAATCTAATATGATGTTATAATTTCTCTCATAGTCTCGGTGGTGGCCTGGCAAACTTATTCTCATTCAAAGCCGCACAGTTGAAAGCTAAGGATGATGAGTCCGTCAAATACTTGCCTGAAAAAGATCACGGCTTTGACTTATGCTGCACCCTTGGCGTCGGCAATGATGATATAACAAAGAATTCCAATACCTCGAGAAGAAGGGTAACTTGCGTCATATTCGCATTGCCAACGAACAAGATGTCGTCCCACCAACAATATTATCCCACCGGTGTCATTAGCGTTCAAGGGCAATTCAAAATGTACACTCAAAATGGGAGTGAATCTGTTTCTTCACGCAGATAAAGAACTGACGGTGGATTATCGCGCTACCAAGTCTAGCGGGTCCCACACTTAAAATTCCGAAGAGCCTCGACTTTCATATGGTGACCGAGTATTATAAACGTGTCGAGTTGCTGGCCAACAAGAAGGTGTATCAGCAAACTGTGGAGGAACTTTACAATGCGGCGGGTGATTTTACAAACTAGGAGATGATAGACATCTCTTACAGGAACGCCTCCTGCTGGCATTGATTTGGACTCGTAGGCTATCAATTTTCACGCGATTTTGAGATACTCCCATCACTTTGTGATATGTAAAAGCTAGTTGTAGCCGTACTCAATTAAAGAGACTTTAGTGATGAAAACAATTAGTATTCGTGATCTGAATAGCCACTCCTTCTCCTGTTCTCTATACTTGTACTGCTGCTAGAATGGCAGCAATTCAACCTGCGTACTGCCGTAGCAGATACAGATCGAAGTCAATCAAGAGAGATTTGACATTTGACAAGCATGTATTTGCAAAAAAAAAGACGAGCATGCAAGATACGCCTTCTTCATCTATCTTGCCACCGAAACCGACCAAGAAACAAATAAATCGCCCGACTATTGTATCGTTGCAAGAGCATTGCTTATGATGCTTGCTGTGGGGATGTGAATCGCTGGATGTCGCTATTTTCGAAAGACTTTTCTAAAAAGATCTTCTTCAACATAAAAGTACAATACTAACTCCTACGTAGATAAACCTAAGGCCGTTGCTATTGAGCTTTTAGAACCCGCTTGCAAAACCCGCTTTTGTGACCCGCTTTGGCATGGCGGGTCGCTTTTCCGACACGTGTTGCTATTGAGCTTTCGTGTTCGGGACCGTCTCGACGCCCGCCTTCGCTGAATATCGCTTTCCTCGACACTTCATTTTTGTACGCCGAATCTCAATTTTTTGTACCATGGCGCTATCATGACGGCATCTTTCTAGTAGCTATCACGTTGCATTGACACCGCCGACAGCAACGACCACTGGATGATTCAAAGACAATAATGTAATAGTCGTATTTTTGCCGCAGGGATTTGTCATCTATCGTCCCTACACAACAAAGATTGCACTTCATTATGAGCAACATAAATCACATGTTAGTCAGAATAATTCTACATTCCTCCACCATAACGATATATTATCGATAATTAATGACAGCCACTTTTATTATGAGTTATTATAGATGAGATGTATCTTTTGTAGCTGCCAAATCCGTCGCATATGGGCTTATTGTTTGTTGTAGTGTCTGATTATTTTTGCTATTTTTGTGCATGTTTTGTATGACGTGGTTTGGAAACGTGCGGGGGTATTAACAATTGATCAAAGCAACCTAACTCGCACAGAATATAATTAGGTGCGACGTGTATCAACGGGTTAGTTCCAATCATTGCGTAAGTATCCAAATGGGTGCAATGTAGGTGGAGATGTGTTAACACGACAGATTTGATTCAGCCGCTCTGCACTTCGTTATTTCGATACATACAGCGATTACGACCACGATATCTCTCGAACGACTTGATATAGATGCAATCTACCAGAGGCACTATCATTATCTCAACATCTATGATTATGCTCGGAGATAGGAAGCCTACTTTGACATGGTTGTTCGTACTGTATCTATTTTTCATCATTTTTGGCAGTTTTTTGAACATCGTGGGCCGGTACGTAAGCGGGTCGGAAGGAGCGACGTGCAGACCAACCCTCTGGGCTTCGCCCAGAGGGTTGGTCTGTCCGGTCCCACCACGGAAAACCCGCCTCCGCGCCATATGAGGCGGGTTTTCCGTCACAAAAGGCGGGTTCTAAAAGCTCAATAGCAACGGCCTAAGAAACAGGCCCCACAGCCCCACGCACAAGACAGGGGAGACTTGCCGACAGAGAGGTCTTTACGGGTGGGTGCTTGCAACAATGCTGTCCAACACGACAATCCAAGACGTCGTCAAGCATAAACCACCATACTTAAAAAAATAAAGTAGGCACCTGCGTTGATGAGGTACACGTTCATCGTTCGATTCTTCTATGCGCTGCGTGGCCGCATCCCCCTCCCCCCGGTCTCGCATGGACAAGAGGTGGTCTCGGCCTCCGATGTTCCCGTTGCTGACGAGAATGGAGTTTGCCAAAAACGATAGCACAGCAGCAGAAGATGAAAGTTGCAGATCCAACTACTCCTTATCGAATGCTGCCCAAGAAGACACAATAGATGTAGTCATTCATGCCTTACTCAAAATTAGTGACTTTGTCTACTCCTTTGCAAATGTCCGCAGAATCGTCAAGGCAAATGAGGGACAAACGAGAAAGAAGAGCACTGGGTGTTTAGCTCGGAGAAGTACACGTTGCATATGATACGCCGGCACTCATCCTCACGCAGGATGGAGCTCAGGAAAGAAGCAAGCATAGATTATTCAAGTATGTTGTCACTCCAGATGCTATCAAGTTGTTTATGGAGAAGAATCGCAAGTGGTTTGATGAACCAGAGGGCGGTGGGGAATGGAAGGTTGACAAAACTGTTACCGAAAAGACAAAGCCATTCCTGTTGGAAGCAACGGTGGATGAAGCTACAAGGGTTGACATGAAGATTGTTGATTATGTAAGTGATATTACAAATGGAGAGCAAACATGTTGCTATCTGTGGGATCGATCAATCAAAATATGTAGCATCTCAACACACTACTCATCATCTCTCTTTCTCTACTCACTTTGCACTTCTATATAGGATGATGAGTTCTCCACCAAAAGCGGCGGTCTTGTTTATGGCGTTGTTGTCAACCTCACACGAAAGTGGATCACTGTTGTTTTCCGTGGTACCGTAGGCACCACGGATGCTTTCACGGACAGAGACTGTAGACTCGATCATGAATCATTTTTCGAGAGTGAAGATGATATTTTTGTATCTGGCGGAAAGCCAGGAACGCACATGGGTTTCACTACGTATTTGATGGATGAAAAAAAGGGTGATCAGGATGGACGCAAGTGTCTTGACCGTATCCTTACATGCGTTAATGAAGAATTCAAGAGCAACCCAGACGTAGCTGGCAAGGACTTTGATCTATACGTGACAGGACATAGGTAAGTCGCTGATGATGTGAAGTTGATACCTGTTGTGCTTGATCTTATATATTTACATCAGATCAATCTGACATGGTAATATTATATGACTACACTTTCTCTCATAGTCTCGGTGGTGGCCTGGCAAACTTGTTCGCCTTCAAAGCCGCACAGTTGAAAGCTAAGAAGGACGAGTCAGTCAAATTCTTGCCTGAAAAGATCACGGCCTTAACATTCGCATCACCTATTGTAGGCAATGATGATTATAACAAGGAATTCCAATACTTCGAGAAGAAGGGAAACTTGCGTCATATTCGTGTTTCCAACGAAGGAGATGTCATTCCCACAAACGATGTTTTCCCACCGGCGTCATTTGCGATCAAGGGCAATACAAAATTGTATACTCAAAATGGATTAAATCTCTTGCTATACCCTGATAAAGAAGTTGAAGTGGGTTATCGCGCTACCAAGCCTACTTGGTCCCAATTTGGCACGTCGATCCTCACTAATCATAAGTTGACAGAGTACATCAAACGTGTCGAGTTGCCGGCCAACAAGAAAGTATATCAGCAAACTGTAGAGGAACTTTACAGTGCGGCGGGTGACTTTACAGATTAGGAGATATCTCTAATGCAAAGCTACCTACATACAAATGGGTGGTGAGGTCTTCAGCGTGAGAAGTGGGGTTGGCTGCGCAGTGTAACTTCTCTATGGTAGAGAGAGAGAGAGAGAGCATCGATTGTTTCAACATCTTTTTCCATACAATACTTAGCGAAGATAGGCATATTCAAAATAACCTCTAATCAAGTCGGACCAGCGTGTGGTGGATGCTGCATCTAGCTCGTGCTGTTCGAGGGTCTTCGTGTTCGTTATTACATTCTTCTTCTTGCATCTGCGTAGTCTTCAATCCCTTCCTTTGTAGTCCTCAATTCTCCGATAAGGAATAGCTTATCTCCACTTGTAGTTGGGAACTTTGCTATCGATGAATTATTGGTAATCTGAATTTAGTGCTACCTGCATCTTCAATCTTCTTGAAATAATGGCATCACACCTTTTCGAAACGCCAGCACTTTGCATCTTGCTTTACCTTTCAAACCCCCCTCCCACCCAAGATGAAAATACATCGGCTCCACAAAGTTCGTCAACACCGGATTATTACGCTCCAAAACCTTCAAAGGACGTTCCTTCACCAACGCATCCACCACCAACATATCCTCCGGCATCACCTCCCCCCAAGCGGTATGCACATCACCCCACTCTGGATGATCTGCCAGTGCAATAAAGAAGTGTATTGAATTCCCTCCTGCCCATGCCACCATTCCACGCCGTAATACCTTTGGACGATGATTGTCTTGTTCGACCGTATTGAATTTACTATTGACCAATCCTCCTTGAACTAATGCGTAGGGAGGTCCCCATCGGCCTTTGTCAAAGTATCGATCGGGATAGTCCTTTACTTCCCCAATAAGTTGGGACTGGTTCACCTCTGTAGATTGTGCATGGATTGCATTCCGTCTGCTGATTTTCGACCATGAAGGATAGGAATTCGTATGCTTTAGGGCATTTATCTTTTAGTACGGCTATTCGAATTTTGGTTGGTGGAGAAATGTCTAGTGTGAGTGATAGAATGTGCTGATAGTCACTGTTATTGCTTTGCTCGGCAGTAGTTGAAGTGATGTCATCTCTTTTTGCAGAGTCGGTACTACCGCTCTCTACTGTTGCTATTGTTGTATCACCTCGACGAATCATATTCGCATCATACTTATTGCCGCTGCTTGATAGAAAGTGGATCAATCCACTAATCATGAATAACATGATTAGTGCGGCAAAGAGACTTGCAACGATGCGGTGCCATGTTGTTGCACTGCTCGTTGTCACTGCGTTGCGTTTTATTCTCATGTTTTATATCTGCTGCTTTCATAAAGACCTCACAACATGCCATTGACAATTGACAACGTACGCCATGAAGTCGGCACTTAGCGATAAGTAGCATTCAGCCAGCATGCAGTTGAAGAGTGTAGATGTATACTGATTCCTACGCATGCAGATGACCCCCAACGCTCAACGCTCCTGACAAAATTGTCACACAGCTACTCTATTTCTTGTATATAGTCCGGAATTCTCCCCGGCCACTCAACATGGCTTCCCTTGCCCTTGAAACCTGAGCGGATGCTTCGTTCTTCCTTCTCGTATGTGTATGTATGTGAGGCCGGGCCACTGTCAACTGAAACTGATGTACCTACCTAAGTACTACTTACCCATCAGAAGATCTTCCAGTCGGCCTATGCCTATGAGGCGATAAGTGTAAGTGGCATTTCGGAAAACTCTTAAGCTGTTAATCGATTAGGCGTATAATGGTAGCCTCATGCTTCATGCTCATTGGATTATAAAAATTGCATGGTTTCCTAGGAATGGCTGACTAAAATGATGATGTTGCGTTTGTAACGGGGGCATATATGGGCTGTGTATGGCGATGGAAGTTTGAGAAGGACATTCTTTCTTTAGAAGGCGACTATTGATGTTGAAGTAGGGAAAGAGAGGGTCGCATTCATACTTATACTGTTTGAGATAGTTACAGTAGTAAAAGAGAAAGAGCGGTCAACTGTTCCTTATTGAGCGTCATGCCCTTCGCAAGATCTTTGATGACATCACGAGAATCATCAGCCGCAGCATCACAGCCAGCAGTGCCCTCTTTGCCCATCAAAGAGCGGATAGCCATTAGCTGATCCAGGAGAATTCGACGACGATTCATCGATACAGCGTCGGAAGCGAAAGTAGCGTCGTCCAACAATAAAGCTGGATAACAGTTTGCTCCTTCACTTCGCCGACTCTGACCACATGGTATTGTAGTTGCACACAAACATTTTGATAGCGATATTGCATTTGCGAAAAGGAGTATCGTTTATCGTAGAAATAGGAAAGTGGAAAGAAAGCATCATAAGCTGGAAGCTTCGCACGAAAACTAAACGCGGGGGGCATAAAAAGTCTCGAAAACACATAACAAACCATACCCGCACGCCTATCTTCTCATCATCGTCGCCAACAAGTTAGTACGTGATAACGCTCAACGCCAACAAATACCTGCCATTGACAAATAATAACGACTGTGTGGAGTGCCACCAACATCTGCAGCACTGCCCTAACAACATTGGCTCTGATGATGAGAAAAAGCGGAAGCGGAAGAAGGGAACCTCCCAAAATGGGAGCATACGAGGAGCCAGTTGCACTTGCTTACTCCTACCAGAGCCCTCGAAGGCATGGAGAAACATCTGACCCTCGAGGCCGCTATTACCCCAATATCTCTGGATCCAAAAGAGTTTTTGCCCAAGACGTTCGACCTCGGCGTTGGGAGGTAGATAATAATGACTACTTAGACATTGCCGAAAGAGCTCTCTTCGACGATGACGACATTCGCGATGATAAGTCTGAGGAATCGATTAAAGTCCTCCTTAGATATTGTGGATGCAATCAGGAGGGTTACGGCAAATGCTATCGAAATTCTACATGTAGCTTCGAAACCGCAGGCACAAGATTATCCTGCGAAAGGAGTGGGGACGGCAGCGATCTTATTGAAAGCATTCGAACCATCGAAGAAGCAGCTGACGATAATGATGGAGTCGTAGAAAATGGAACTACCATCAACATCAATAACGATGATGGTGAAAACGTTGATGGATGTAATGAGGAGGGTTACTGCTGCTATCAAAATTCTACATCTACATGTGGCAACACCACAGGATCCTACGAAACAAGCAAGGATGACAACATTGAAGCAGCAGCAACAGCAACAGCAGATGATGATGATGATAATGTCGACAACAATGAATATAGATGTACCGGCGATAACGATGATGATGATGACCTGTTACCAAGTCCTAGCGGTAAGCTTCTGATGAGTGCCGGTGAAAACGATGATGCAGAAGCGATTGAAATGTTGGACATTGCAGAGGGTCTATCTGTCGAAGTAAGCTCTAATGAAGGTAATGTAGTTGTAGATGATGATGAAGAGAAGCAGCTTTCCAACGATGAGCTTACCCTCACTGATCATCAGCCAGATGACACAACTCTTGTTGTTGAACAACTAGATGATGAATCCCCTTATGATGAACAGCCAAATGGTAATGCTCCATATGATGAACAGCCTGATGAAAATGCTCCTATTGAACCACAAGCAATGCAAAACAAGTCTGGCAACATTAAACGCGCGCAAGAGCTCATGATAAGATGCAACGACCATCGCCATTCCATCCACGCTGTTAGAGTTAGAGAGGTGGAGGTAGATATACCTTCAAGAATGAGTCATTCGGCCATGTCTCCGTCAGTAAGAGGAAGACAGATTGCTCTCTCATTGCATGATGCACCGACGTATCCAACTACAAAGTACGCAGGGAAAGGCGATTACAATAACAAAGAGGTCAACACAGAATGTACACCCGCAGAAGTTCAAGGAGAGAAGGAGGGCCTTGCCACCACTTTGAAAGACTCAGATGCGCTGAGGCTGACCAACGTGGAAGAAATGGATATGCTGATCAAGTCAACACGAGCTTGGTTGGAAATGCAAAAGGCCGAGAGGAAAGTGAGGTTGGAAATGCAAAGGGCAGAATGGAAAGCCTGCGAGAATATTCAAATTTGAATGACCGAGACGAAAGTCATGGACAATACCTACACTACGATACAGCCGAGGCTGTGAGTCCAAGACGAAAAATGCGAGGAACGCAGCAAAACAACCCAAGATGAAAAAGCTATGGTAGATACCACACGGGCATTGCCTTCCATTATTAGCTTTGGAGGCGATTCAACAGTTGACCCTCCAGTAATGTTCAGCGATCACAAAGTAATATAGAAGATAATCAATCGTTTCAAAGTGGCCAGCTCCTCATATGAATCACGTGATTCTACAATGTCTTTAAGTGATAGCTCGGACAATACCGAACGAGCGAATAACAAAGAGCCGCCATCCTCCTCGTCTGCGGAGGATAATGTTTCCGTTGCCGGCACCGCCATGTCGTCAACATGTATTGTAACAGCTTCTTCGAAAAATCTTGACTCAGGGCACATGCCCCCTCAACTCAACATCCACAAAACACAAACAATCAGCCAAACATCACCGCATCATGAGCCTATTCTCCTATGTCATATACAGTAACGACTAACGATATGAATAGTTGAAAGATTTTTTTCTTCGGTGGATCTCTTCTATAGTCTCATAGGAAACATCCGAGCTTGGCATATCAACTACTATCGATGATAGAAAGAAATTAACGACGAACACTTGATTTGGGCATTGAGGGCAAAAACAAGTAATTACAATAGACAAATACGTCTGTGATTAATAGACGAAACAATTCACAGCTGCTCCAATCATCATGGCGATTGCAAGAAAACTCTTGCGATGATACGAACTAGTGGACCCAACATCTTCTTCCTTAACAGCAACACCATCATCCTTATCCTCCTGAGTAGGGACCTCCTCCTGATCAGCTGCTTCTTCGTCACTTTCTTCCGTAGCGCGAATACAGTTGTTGCAAGCAAACATGTTCTTGGGATCAACAACTTTTTTGATTGCTTCTAGTCGTTTGAGAGTCTCAGTTCCGTAGATCGCCTCCTGAAATGACACACAACCTGCCAAACGCTCCTCGAAAGTCCAATTACCAGGGCATGGCTTCGTCCAGTCATCCTTGCGAGGACCAGTCATGCCATTAGCAGCGTGGTTGGACCCAAAAATGGGAGGGAATTTCGTTTTATCCTCAAGATCAAACATCTCTGGTGCAATGTCACGCCAAAAAGTTTCGCTTTCAGTGTCAATACCCAAAATCATTGTTCCGGCATCTCGGTGTGCTTGAGACACCGAGTTGGCTTGATCACTGGTAACAGCTGCAGACCCAAATGTGTAGTAACTGAAAATGAACCGAGGACCAAACATATTCATTGCACTCTGGACGCCAACTTTTTCAACCCACGCTTTCGGAACTAATACACCATTAATTGCGTAAGCTGCAATGCCGGGGGAAGGGAGATCAGCGATCTGTCCTTCGAAGCGGCTGCCTAAGGGAGATGATGATGGAAGTCCACCACGTTCACTTCTTTCAAGGCATTCTGTCCCTCCCGTAACATTTTTCATTTGAAGAAATGTAATCCAGGCTTGACTAATAGCCTCTTCGCCATAGCACATGGGTATATTAAAACCCCCTGGGGAACCACAAGCACGACTCTGGTGTACTGTGACATTTAGAACGGACGGAGTCATCACATACGTTGCCACGAATTCTACATTGAGAGGTACTGTTGCCGAACATTCTTCAGAGCTGCTTCCCGCATAATCTACCCTAGGAACATAGTCGTGAAGCTGGATCGAGGCGTAGTTATTGTGTGAGTACGGGAGCGAAGGAATTCAACAAGCAATACAATGAGTAACTTACCTGAAGATGCATGGATAATACCACACCCCATGTTCCACCGCCACCTCCTCTGATAGCGTACCATAAGTCCATAAAATCAATACCAAAATCATTAGGGCAATCTTCCCAAACCCATTTCTCCTCATCTCTTTCCTCGGGGTTAGTACGACAAAGTCCCGTCACACCGATTGTACGGGGAACTGTAAAGCCTTCTGCGCTAGCATCTTTCCATTCTGTTGGACCAAACTTGACATGGAACCCATTAGGCAACACCATTTCTATCTGGACTACTTGATCTGCACCCAAACCATACCTGGTTCCCCCAGTATCCCCACTGAGCCCGCCCTGAAATGTCCATCCCATTGGAGAAACAGAACCTGACCCCCCACCAACAACATGATACAATCCTCCTGCCTCATTAGCATCTTTTACAGCACGGTACGTCTTGTCTATTGTGTGTGGTTCAAAAAGAAAGAGAAGCAGTCTGTCGTGAGAGTATAGTGCATTTATATCTGATTGATCTCACAAGCAACTCTTTTACTTACCCCAATTCTCGCCCCCACCAACTCTAATCACGGAAGGTTTATTCTTGGCCACAGAAAGATGACACGGTTGGTCACTCAGATCGTCCTTAATAGCGATTCCTAAGCTTTGTGCATCGCAGTTAGTAATTCCGGTAGGAGCGTAACGGGTGTATCGGTTCATATTCACGAGGAGGGTGTTCTTCTTACTTGATGCTCCTTGCCAAGAATGCCCACTGTTTCTTCACACTGAGCTCTAGGCTGTGTTCCTTGGCAAATTGAATAGCAGCAACGACGTCGGATGCGTCGACAGGATGAAGAACTTTCGACGGAAGATCGAGACTTGGGTTGGAAGGATCGTTAAAATAACTATCTTGCAGGGCAGGATTGAACGCATCAGGGACTGCTACTTCTTGTGCCATCGCCAGTATGTCTTGAGCATGAAGGTCATACGTGCACTCGGACGAGGGTTGGCATCGGTCATATCCACAAGCTAGGTGGGGCAAGCATAGACCGGAGGGCTTTTAGTTGTTGTGCCGAGTGAGAAAGATATTGTAAGATGACAAGACGACGGCAGCGATATTAAAGGCCGAACAAACATAAACTAAATCGATTCTCACCTGATCAATCAGAGCATAAGTACTACGAAAAGACCAAGTGTCTTCGGGGCTATCGTGTTCTGCTGAGTACCGGAAGTTGACGAATTCTGGAGTGCACTCTGAGGCGTAATCCTTGAAGCCTGTGTCAATAAGAGATGCCGATGTACTTAGCTTCGATTCGAGAACGGCCCATGGAAGGGTCAGCTCGCCATCCTTCGCCTGCTGCTGCATCGGCACCGAATGTGATGAGAAAGAGAGAGCATGCTGCGGCGGGTCAATGGACTTCATGTTGTAGAGGGTAGTGGCTGGCTGGGTTCGTGTACCTTCTTGTTTGAAAGCTATGTGGATCGCTCGTGCGGGTGTGGAAGGTTGGTGTGTGAGGTGAGAACGGAATGAACGTACGTATGAGGAGACGCAATTTTGCTGCCAGAAAAATTGCCGGCATCACTGGAGAGGATCCACTTCAACAAGGGGCAGCTTCTCCTGAAATAACAGGTGCACACTGATTTCAACTTTGAGTTCGCTTACTGGCACTCTAGTTTCTAACAGGTTCATTTTTTAGGGTTTTTTCGAGGCTCCTGAAATGAGGTACATCTATATACTAATAGTGACTCCCGTGTGGGGTTGTTTGCGGTGCGTGCGTTTTGCACGTGTATTGTCACAAAAAAGGGGGTTGTTGGCGGATGTCAGAGCGCGCGCCCGACGTAGGGAATGTTCTTTACAGCCCTCTTGAGCTGCTTTCTTTCGGGGCTGTCTGCTGCGTGCTACATACCTGCCTGCGTGGTTCCTGTTTTCTTTCGGGGCTGTCTGCTGCGTGCTACCTGCTGCGTGGTTCTGTTGTTTTGTCGCTTAAATTCATCGCCGAATTTACCTTTTTTGGTGAGCCAATTCAGAAAGTCAACCAAATTATGCGTTGAATTGATCGACTTTCGCGTCCGTGATCGCTCAAAATAAAAAGAGCTAATGATCACGTCATGATGTAATGTCCGTCGCGTCGCAGTATGCCCTGATACTTCTTTCGTTAGTAACTTCATCATGGAAGGACTCATCTTCTTCACTACTCAATGTTGGCGACAGGATCGTCCTTCGTGGACTGGAGGCTTTATCTCTCAATGGAGGAAGAGGATCCATTGAGGCTGTCTATCAAGATGGTCGATATCAAGTACATCTTAACCAAGCGAATATATCCATTCCTCTTAATAAGGAGAATGTTTTGTTGGACTCCGAGAGCCATTGGG
>JAHBBA010000608.1:0-10258 GCA_018806925.1 Skeletonema costatum | reverse complement strand
CATGATGTCCTCCAGTACTACTGGCCGTCAGTTACCTTACAACCATCCAATATTTGCCAATTCCGCGCGCGCTAAAGTGGACGCCATTTATTATTTCGCCTATGCTGCGTTGTAGATGCTCGGCAAACTCGTCGTCCCCGCCGCGCTTCGTGTTATTATACAATTATCGTCGCCATCAGGTGGCATAAAACCTGCCATTTTCAACTCTCGGAAACCTACTATCGGCCATTTTGGAGGACCACGTTTCAAGTGGGAGATCCTTCTTGCACATGATGGGTGTCTGTTATGTATTAGACGTGTTAGGCTCCTTGAAAGCACCAATATCATTATTATATTGATAGTCAACCATATCAAATGCAAATGAAGATATTATTATTCCCCCAAAAGCGCACGCAAACAATCTACCTTACTTCACGGACTAATAAACCAAATGGGCGTTGATTTATGTACTAATCCCTACTGATAGTATAGTGGAAGACATTGGTACTCTATAGTAGAAGATAATATAGGTTGCATGAAGTTATTCCTTTTATGGAAAATTGTGTAATGAATTCACTAAACTATTCATGAATAATGGTAGATAATGTACTGTTCTAATCGATCTATATTGCCACACACGTTCCCAAGGTTACATACTATCATTATAATGATGTGATTACAATATTTTTCTCAATGATAGAATGTATTGTAATGATTTCGAGTTGATTGTTGCGGACGCCCGAGACGAATATTTGAATTAATGTTGTGTAGTGTTGGAGAGTGGTTGTGCAGCTTTTTCCCACCGCACCAATCAGTCAATCCTTCATCTATAATGATATTGTAATGAGTTGGTAACGAGTGATGGCTTTGGTAATGGTTGGTGGGCACTCCTCGTTGTAGTGTAGTCGATGATGGTTGTGCTGACCTCTTTTCCGTTGACGCGAGGTTCCGTTGATTACGATGACATTATCGGGCAAGAGATAGGCCACCAAGGCACAGGTACCTCCTTATATGTCTATACAATCGATTGGTGCGTCGTGGTGGCATTGTAGGTGACGTTCATGACCATAATACGAGACCTGTGTCTACTCATCGGTTGCATCGGAGTATTTCCGTTATTTTCACGGGCATCGCGAGTATCTTCTATAATATGCCGTTCCATAGTGAACCTGCTTCCAAAAAATGCCGGCAATACAATTCGCCGGGGAAAAGGTCCAGTAGGTTCACTATGGTAAAGTGTAGTTATTGAGATACTACGCAGTCAACAGTGGTATGATGATGGTTGTTATTGTTGTGTTTTCACCATGGCGGAAGCGGTGGGCAGAATGCTCTCTGGAGGTGTGGTGCGTGACTCGAATGAGGCAGAATATTGTTTGAAAACGCATGTACTAATTCCTATGTAGAGGGCCCGAGGCAGATTTTGCTAGATAAACGGCATTTTTTAGCTAGCGTTTTTTTACTTGTGTTCCACCTTAAGTGGCACTGAGGTGCGACAGCTGAGTTTGCTGACGAGGACGGTTCCGGGAGCTCACAGTTTTTGCTAGGTAAAAAATTGGCGGGAACCCTCGTCGCAGACCCTGCCTATTTACTCTCAACTCCCTACCTACCTCACTTCTTGAGGGAGCTATTAGACAATTCCCAATTATAATCATAATGTCGCCATTTATCGCCAAAACAGCCGTTTGTTCACTCTCAAATCATCTGTGATTTTTGCTTCAAATTGCGATGACAATGATGGATTTCCGCCCTCCTATTAACCGCCCAATACTTCCATAAAACAAAAATCATGATTGCGATTGTATGCCAACGGTGGTCCCCTATCCCTAATGCGTGTGCACGTGAGAGGCCGGCCGAAAGTAGGTGAGTTATTGCATAAATAAGACAATTTATTACTTCCACATCTTATGTAACGTCTCTTTATTTCATCTCTCCACCCCTCACTGGACAGTTCGAAGATTTGTTGACGACCCGAACCGGTAGAATTCACCGTATATTCAGAGGGATGCACATGGATCTTATTGCTGCCGTTGATGCGCTGTTATCTGCGGTGAAACGGGCGTTCTTCCATTCAAAAAAATGTATTTTCGGCCGCTGCAATTTCGTCCAGTTGCGCTGTAGACGAAGCTTGGAAACAACAATTAACGCTTCAAACATCTTTTGTCGAATGCTACAATCAGCGCTGCCTCATAGATCATCAGTAACGAATGTCAGTGGGTTTATAACGCGATTTTGTACTGTGTAAGTTTTTTTGGGCCATGTTTAATGATGTTTATTGATCTAAACGCATTGTAATAGACTTAGAAGCTAAAGTAAAACTCGGATTCATCAGTAATGCGTGTGCTAACTTAATAAAGCTGCAATATCTCTCCAAAATAGTAAGAAGTAGTCTGAAAAAGGTGGCAATAGTGCCGTATTTTTTCACCCATAGTGGGCATCGTCAAGAAACGTTTTTTTGCGAAGACTTTCTACATAGATTTTGTACCAGAATTCTACATAGGAACTCAAAATGTTTGTGGTAGATCAACGTGGTAGACACGTCATACTACCAGAGAAAGGAGAATCTACGAGATGGGCGTCTCTTTGATAAGATTGGGAAATGCATGCGTTGAGGGAGTTGGGTGCCGGGTGTGGAGGGGTGTGGAGCCTCCACGCGTTGGAGGATTATCCGACCCTATGTTACGTCTCCCTTTTCAGACGTGGAATGAGAAGTTTCTACCATATTTATTCATTCCGACGCATGTAGAGGTTGTTCAAATCATACAAGACCGTGGTTTGCCAAAGTTTTCCCCCGTCTTCTCTGGTGTAGAAGAAGTTGGATTGTGTGTTGTTACTTTATGGTTAACCACAAACAGAAATGGACAGTTTGAATGAGGGTAAGTAAAAGTCGTAGACGCTGTTCTCTGCTGTACTGAGTTCCAGCGTGGTGGTTCCAACTTTGTGTCCCACTTCGAAATAATCGTGAGACTCCTGCTGCCGATGCTGCTTTTTTAGTTGTAAAACGTTGCATCGATCCTCCCATAAAAAGTTGTTGAGAATAACAAAAGACGTTCATCTACAGTCTACACATACACTGTCGCGAGCAAGATATTGTATCATCAGGTAAGCTTCTTTGTCTTTGTTGCTGTTTACTTTTCCCCTTCTCCTCTTCTGCGCTGCTTCATGTCGCCAAGCTAACAATTCATTCTCTTTCTCTATCCGAAAATGCCTTTCCACACGTGCTGCCGGTCGATTGTCATTGCCTCGTCTCGTTGGTCATTGGAATCAGACGCATCTCCTTTCAAGATCCACTCACACTCACCGCTCATCATGAATACTTCTCCTACGACGACTACTTGCCCTCTTGCCAAGGAGACTGGCACGGAGATCGTCTCTCCGACTCCAACTGGATCCGAGTTGACTTCGATTACTTTGGATGTTGAACAGGCCAACGACGACGCCTCCGCTGTAGATGCATCGCCAAAGGCCAAGACAATGAAAGAAGTCATCTTGAGATGTGGACGCGGATTGGCTGTATCGGTAGTCATTGGTGCTCTGTGTGTTATCGCTGTCGGATACAGCACTAAATACACTGGATCCCCCACAAGCAGCAGCCAGCAGCAGCAGATGCAGCAAACTGCTATTGAAGCCACCCCTTTTGAACAACTTGGTGGTGATAATGTTCAGGTTTTGTGCCTCGATAGCCAATTCGGACTTTATTCTTTCATTAGGTATGATGGTGTAAGTTCCGCCGTGGAGTGTGGAAAATATGTGTTCCATGTGTCCTGGAAATAATCAAGATGGCTTAGTACTCCGGGGCTTTAGTTATTGGGAATATCTTGGGTCAGGTAAGAAATGCGACTGCCTCGTGGACTTTGACAGTAACGGGTTTGAAAAGGAATTGTGTGAAGGTGCCGACTCTGCTTATGATGCGAATAAAGGTAGTGGCGAGATTGTGAACACACCGCCTCAACCAGGTTTTGAGTGCTGGAAAGTTTCTTCTCCTTCGGTTGCTCAACCAAGCGATCAGCCAAGCGATTTGCCGTCGAATGTGCCAAGCGATCAACCCTCTGACGAGCCACCATCTGAGCAGCCGTCATCCGAGCCATCATCTGAGCCGTCATCTGAGCAGCCGTCATCCGAGCCATCATCTGAGCCGTCATCTGAGCAGCCGTCATCCGAGCCATCATCTGAGCCGTCATCTGAGCAGCCGTCATCCGAGCCATCATCTGAGCCGTCATCTGAGCAGCCGTCATCCGAGCCATCATCTGAGCCGTCATCTGAGCAGCCGTCATCCGAGCCATCATCTGAGCCGTCATCTGAGCAGCCGTCATCCGAGCCATCATCTGAGCCGTCATCTGAGCAGCCGTCATCCGAGCCATCATCTGAGCCGTCATCTGAGCAGCCGTCATCCGAGCCATCATCTGAGCCGTCATCTGAGCAGCCGTCATCCGAGCCATCATCTGAGCCGTCATCTGAGCAGCCGTCATCCGAGCCATCATCTGAGCCGTCATCTGAGCAGCCGTCATCCGAGCCATCATCTGAGCCGTCATCTGAGCAGCCGTCATCCGAGCCATCATCTGAGCCGTCATCTGAGCAGCCGTCATCCGAGCCATCATCTGAGCCGTCATCTGAGCAGCCGTCATCCGAGCCATCATCTGAGCCGTCATCCGAGCCTACAAACAAACCCACCACTGCATCCCCTACATCTGCCGCAACTAGCTCCAAATCGGCCAAAGTGGCAAAGAAAGTGAAATCAAGCAAAGCGACTGAAGTGAATCAATTGGGTGCTGCAGCAAACATGCAAGTGCAAGAGATGAAATCAGGTGGATCTTCCTTTTCCATCTCTCGTCCTCTTGTTGGTGTCTTGGCTTTGATTGTGTTCTCGAACCTTCTTCCTTAGGTTTAGGCTCGTAGTTATAGCTTAGCCGCGGACTTTTGTTCTTGAGGTTGAGGTTTATGTTTATGTGGAGAGAGGTGGAGAGTGGAGGTGGAGTTGGGAAGAAGTAATGGGCGGAGAGGCATTTGTTTGGATTGGAGGTTTGTCTTCTGCCTACCTCTCTCAGCACAAAATTGAAGTTGAATTGGTCAATGTGAGACGAACACATTTGGCTATCGAATAAGAATTTTGATCGTAAAGGAGTAGTAAAAACAATTTCAATTTTAAAATGTGCTCAAGATCGTCATCACCTTTGCATATCTCTCCAACCGCTTCAGGCTTTTCAAGCTGCCGGTCACTTTCTAAAATCTCATTTTTAGCCGAGGCGATCAGTTCAAAGTACTCCAATTAGGCCAACGATACGCCTCATTGATAGAGCTGCTCAACAGCTTTCCAAAACTCCACTCATTGTCATTATTGGACCGCTAGAAGACAAGATGATATCCGCAGAACGGCAACATGGTGCATCAGAAGATGGATTTGCAGTGAGAATCAGTAAAATCTGGATTTGATGCAAAGAGATGCCCGTCTCAAAAAGTGCGCCATCATCCTGTTCACGCCTGCTGCAAGATCGCTAAATCAAACAACATTACTACGTCACTCATCGCAGCGGAAAAGAGCAAGTTTCAAAGAGGCCGAGCTACCAGCAAAGCACGCACATGCCGTGAAACAGGCATCACCAATACAGGCGAAGAAATTATTGAAGATCTCTACAACTCCAAAATGCAACTCATCCCATTCGCCATTAGCCCTCTCGGTTTGTTTGGACCTACCATGAATAGATTCCTATATGGCAAAACCATCGATTCAAACAACATCCACAACATCAACGCCACCACATTTCCCCACGCACTAAAAATGGCCAATAGAGCCTCCTCAGACGAAGTTCCATCTAACATCTTGGAAAGAGCAAATGACATTTGGAGAAGACAGCACCCCACAGAAAACTTTGGCCTATCCTACAAAAGCCCCGACCCATCCACATACTACACTCAACAATTCGGACGAGACATTTGCTTTGCAACTGGCTCTGCCGGTCTAGAAGCCATCTCTTTACTAGGCGACGGCCCCTTGATCAAGTCATCACGCAACAACACTTGTTACAATGATGCCTTAAACCTTTTTACAAATTGTACAGACACAAACGCTTTCTGTCGAATTAACGAGGGAAATGCAGAAAATTTTTTTGACTGGAACGCGCGAGCGTTCCGCAGGAACGCGCACGGGATCTTTTCGCGAAACTTTTTGCGTCCGTCCTTCCCACCAAATCGTCCGGGGGGTTAACCCTACCATCATTTGTTCTTTTTTTTGACATCAGAACCTCCGGACAAGACTTCAACCATGGTGGAGTTCCTACTTATTACTTATCTACTTCGTCATCATTTTGGAAATTATTCAACAACATGGGAAACTTGCAATCAGCACCTAACATCCGTCCCCGTCGTACCTTCTTCGATTTCCTTCTTCATCCCCTCGTCCCCTCGTTTGCTGGTGGCGAAGGCGGCGGCGGGGGTTCCGATAAAAACAGCACTATCAATAATCCCTACTTGAATGATGCCACAAAACGGTTGGCTTCGAATAAAACGACGCCCGCCGCTGCTGATGATAATGGAGGGGGATCGGCGAAATCATTTGATGGCCGCGCCAGTAGCACCAAGAAAGGTCATGACGGAGCAATAAAGAAGTGGAATGCATTTGCGGCAAAAAATAACTATCCACAGTTCGACATGCTCACCCAAAGTTATGTTTGCGGCACCGTCTACGCGAACGATTCGATGGCGAATCCCCGTCATCCTCCCATTGTCAAACTGATGGAGGAATTTGCGCAGTTTCTGGTTGAGTACGAAAAGAACCCTGGCGAAGAAGATGATGTTGGACGATGATGGGGAGAATGAATTAGAGATGTTATTTTCAAGCACCGGCCGCGAGGAATACAATGGCCTTGCGCCGGGATCGATTTTAGGGCATTTCACACGTTTGAAAAGTCGGTTGTTTAAAAGGTTTCAGCCATTGGGATTTCAGGGCGACATGCCTGATTGGTACGGCAACCTTCATCGTAGTCTGAAGAATCGGGTTGTTTCAGCATGTATTGCTCGCGGGGGCACTGTCTCTAAGAAAACAGTCGGGATTGGTAGGAAGGCGTTGGCAAACATGTGTGAGTACTTTTTCGGACAAAATACTGCCATGGGATATGAGAAGAGGTGTGTTTTGGCAGTGGTTTTTGCTGCTGTTGGCCGAGGAGGGGAGATCTCATTTACACAATGGGATGGGGTGAGATGGAATGTCGATCGGGAGCATCTGGTGATGGATTGGGGGGAAGTAAAGAAAGGAGTCCAATATTTGATGACATTTCATCCCGATGCTACCAATTGGCGTATTGATGTACTTCATGCTATTGCGTGCTATGTACTTTGCGGGCACGGCGGGGCCAAAGCGTCAACTACTCAACAAGAGTCGGGGGTGAACTGGATATTTCCTGGCTATGTTGACTTGGCCGATGGAGGGGCAGCAAGCAAGCTCTCTCGGGTAGTTGAAGAAGCCAAGGATGCAAATGTGGCAGATCTTCTGAAGGCAAGTACCAGCCATGGTTTGCGTGTCGGAGCGTCTGATGAAATGGTCTACCATTACCTGCTGAGTGTGTTTGCTGCAATTTCAAGAGGGGGGTGGGATTGCAAAGCAGACAGCATGTTATTCCATTACCTGACCGCTGACTCTAGTATTGATCAAGCTGGAAAGGCTCTGGCAAACTGGCATGATCCCAGGATGCACGTCTCTGCACCAACCTTGGACGCATTTAGAACCTCTGAAAACGAACATATCGTCGAAGCATTTTGCCGGGAGTTGTTAGGAACATCGTGTATTCCAAACGTGAACACCGAAATGAAAGCTGTTCGTGATGTATTGGTTGCATCGCTGCTTAGGTTCTACGACGACATCATGGAAGCTGATAGAGATTCTTTGGTGATACGTAAGATTCAGGCCGCCGCCCTCCGCACTCGGATGATCAAATTGGATGAACTTCGACAATGGGGACTACTTGTGAAGAATCGTTTCTTGGTTGCGAATGCACAGAACTTGGGCAACAATGGAGGTACTGATGCCGAGCGATTTTCCACTGCACTCACCGCTTTGCAGGAGTGTTGTGCTCAGATGTCGGCACAGCTCGTGAGGTCAGAGTCCAACCAGCGCCAGCTTTTAGTTGGGCAGAATAAAATGGCTGCCCAACTAGATAGGATGGAAAGCAATCAAGGGAGTATTTTGAAGAATCAGCAGAATATGGAGGATTGGATGGACACTTCTACACATTTTCCAGCACAGTTATCTCCGTTGAAACGTAAAACATCCTCCATGGACTCACCTCCGAAAAAGGCTGCTGCTGGAAATGCTCCTGATGATGCAAGTGCAACTACAAAGAAGGCCAAGGCTGCTGCTGCTGGAAATGCGCTGGAAGAAACCATGTCGACCAAGGCAGTTGTCAAATGGAGGGAATGTGGGCAGTGGACGTGTGATGCCTTGATAGAGGAGCTTCTCAAGTCGAATATGGATGTGAATTCAGTCCACTTTATCCCTTTAAATGCGTCTGATGATTCACGAACAAAGAAAGGAACCGTGCGGAAGAAGAGGCTCAATGCAAGAAATGTATTCAAAGAACTATTTGCTCTTGCCAATGATGAGCAGAAGGGATATTTCGATCCGAAGAACCTTCCCTCAGGGGATTTGTCTGTCGAGAGAAATAAGTGGCTACTTGAGATGAAGAATGTTGTTGAAGGACTTGCCATTCTTTTGGCAAAGCACCAGATCCGCACGATTCTGGAGGCGGAAGGGAACTTAAACGAGCAGAGTTTCAAGAAGAAGTTTAATAGCACCACGTTGAAGGTGGGTCGATTGGGAAACTTGATGGGAGAAGCTCTCACCGCAGTGAATAAGGCGAATGAGAAGAAAACAAGCTAATCTAACGTGTACTTATTGGTGGTTCTTTAATTGTTTTGTTTGTCACTCTTCATGGCGTTGGAAGTGTTTTATGTAGTTGAGGGAGTGCTAAGTATTCTGTGTAACATGATGGCCAAAGATGTGTCCCAATCTGACACGTCATTTAAGTATGTCACTTATGTGTCACATTAAGTTGCGTTCCTGGGAGGAGTCCCTAATTATATTGAGCGTTCCTATCGTTCTGGAGTCCTCAGAGCGTTTCCGTGTTGTTGAACGCATTACCAATACACTTGCTTGACATTGTACACAGTCCAACAGAGATTCTTTCCTCCGAAGCGTGGCCGCCATAGGCTTTATTTTGGTCTACAGTGAACGCATTTTGTGAAAAGAGGGGAGAAGAGACGAGAAAAGAGGGGAAGGATGAGTCGAGTCCAATATGGCGCCAACTTGTTAGCGACACGTCGGAATTAGTACTAATCGCCAAACACCATCTATGTTCGCTTCACACAATTATATTATACCACCATGATGGATTTGACAGGTAACCCCCTATAAACAGCAATAAACATCATGATATTGAAAGCTCTTGACTATCCCATCCTCTATCGTATGGATGGCCTTGTTGGGCTTTTCTCCCGCGCATCAACCTTCTCTTCTAATTTTTATATCTCAAAAACATATTTACTTTTAAAATGGAGGACCAGCGAGCGCAAAACATTATTTTGAAACGTTCCTCGGTCCTCGGCCAGAAAAAAGTCGACGATAGGCTAGCATCCATAACTAAGAATTTCGACCACCTTCTCGAGTCCACTTAGCTCTTCTACTTTCAATATAGATCTTGGTTTATTGCTTGCGGCATAAACAAAGATGATTCGAATAATTCAATTTCAATCCGTTCCTCGTCTTCGTCCTCCACCTCGCCCTCTCTATCGGACATGCCTTGCCCTCTCAAAAGTCACAACACCGACAGAGATTACTTTGCCGACGACCCAGATTACGTCGCACCTTCCGGAGTTGGAGGGCATTCCTCAAATGTCGGGCGGCGATGGATCCGTAGTAATAATAACCAAGCAGCCGACTGAGCTACGCTCTACTTTCTTCTATACTGGTTCAAAAGAAAAGTTCATCGTGCCTGGATCACCTAGAAGCTCACCCTACCACCAAGCGGTGCAGGTGAAGTTGTGGGGTGGCAGGAGGCGGAGGGTGCGATGGTGGACGCCTCAATAAATTGAGCGGCTCGGACATATCGTCGTCTGGATACGCCGGTGGGTACGTTGAGGCATCTTTTGATTTCCCGATTGGAGAATCGTTGATTGTCGACGTGGGAAGCGGTGGGAAATCCCAATCAATTGGCTCTCAAAACTCATTGTTAGGTGGGCTTGGAGGATATAATGGAGGCAAGTCCGGCTATTCGTCATCATCTAGTAGAGGTGG